>JAFBJS010006273.1:501145-512927 GCA_016785265.1 Paraplagusia blochii
TGTATAAGAGACAGGCTCCTTCTCTGCAGCCTCAGTCCGAGGTTAAAAACAGCAGGTAAAGCAGGTTGATGTGAGATGCTGTGACTGTAGATGAAGAGTCTGTAGTAGGAATATCAAGGGCACGATACAGATTAAAAAAAAAAAAAAAAAAAAAAAAAAAAAAAAAAAAAAAACCTTCGTTTTAAAAAAAAACCCCTCTGCTGCAGTCGCTTGACAAGATGCAACCCACAAACCACAAGTAAGGAGATGGAGGGAGATGGGTTGCCTTGAATTCTTCCAACAAAAAGCATCTGCTCCAGTTTTACATCAGTATCACTTCCTGATTCCCAAATATGTTCAGTTGGCAAAGCCCAGTCCAGTCACATGGCCAAAATGGAGCTCCATCATCCATCTGGATCATCATAAACCATCATCCATCCAAGGAGAGGGACGGCAAACACCCACACTCAACAGAGAAGCACAGGCATCAGAGTGTGGCCACCAATCACTTTGTAGAAATAATAATGAGGAATTACTGGGCCACACACACACACACACACACACACACACACACACACACACACACGAAGTTCGGCCCACACTGGAATAATCGAGTCTAGAAGTTGGCATTAACCCTTTAAAACTCGGGAAAACATCCGCACACAATCCTTGAGCCACGCAAACACACACACACACACACACACACACACACACACACACACACACAGCAGGAGAAGTTATACACTGCACACGCTGAACCACGCAATCACTCTTACAGGCTCCCTCTCACTCGGACACACAAACCTTGCTGACGCACAACGGGGAAATGCAAATGCGCAGTCTTGAACGATTGACGCCGAGTCGATGTCATTGTCGATCTGCGTAAATAATCGGCTTTCCTTCCAAATATACTTCGACAAATACTTGCAGCCAGTGCCGAGCCGCTCTCACCATCCTTCACCGCCGCTGCACGGCGCGCAACGTAGAAGAAAAATTACTCCCGCTCCAAATACACATTCAAGTGCCGCATATAAGGAGATCGGGGATGCGCTCATTAACGCCCGCAGGAGAGCGGACGATGCAAATGTGTGCACGTGATAAATCGGCGCATCAACCACATTACAGCAAGGAATGGTGGAAAAGGGTGAGATGACCTGGAAACCGTGAGCACGAGCTTCCATTCAGCAACTTTGGAAACGTCTGGGTAATAATCTCACTTACCCGCACGCAATTTGCCAACGATAGCGCACACTCTGCTGTCAGTTCACGCAGCACAGCAACATCACGGTCTACTGCAAGACGTTGCAGGGCGCAGAGTGGAAATCTCGAGTGGAACACGAGGAAATCCCAGTTTTGAAATAGTCCTCCAGACCAAGAAGACGCAAACAATTCACATATTGCCAGCCTCAAATGGCACGAACCACGGCAGCGAGGGAATACAACCGGTCACTTTGAAAACCAAGAC
Source organism: Paraplagusia blochii (assembly GCA_016785265.1). Lineage (NCBI taxonomy): Eukaryota > Metazoa > Chordata > Actinopteri > Pleuronectiformes > Cynoglossidae > Paraplagusia > Paraplagusia blochii. The sequence continues at coordinate 502,590 of JAFBJS010006273.1, forward strand.
GTAAAAAAAAAAAAAAAAACAAGAATAAAATCAATAATCTCTGCAGTCAGTAATGTGTGACACAATAATTTCAGGGTAAATGTGACAGAAGGACCGTGGATCTCACTGAATCAGCCAGAGAAAACAGCGGAGCAGCTGAAGCAGCGCTGGATGCAGAGAGAGAGAGATTCCAAAGTGATGCAGGATGAGGCTCCAGTTTGATGCTTGCTCCCTCTCTCCCCCTGTCTCTCCTTCTCTCACCGTTTCTCTCCCTCTGTCTCTCTCTCTAGATGCGTCAAGTGTGCAAAATCTAACCACTCACATATAAGTAAACGCAAACTAAAACGCGCTCTGCTCTGACTGAGAAAAAAAAACAATTTCTATTGGATAAAATAAAACTTTATAAGCTGCGTTGCCCTAAAATGTGCCACTTTATCAAACCCTTCTAACTCACAGGACGCATAAGAGTGAATTTTATTTTGAAAAAAAATTCGGAAGAAGCAAACTGAGGTTTGTTACTAGGAGGATGCAACAGCATGTCTATAGATCAGCGGGAGTCTTTACGTCACTAGCAGGAACCGCCAAATCAGGATCACAGGAGGCCTTCACTACGCACGCGCAATGTCGTGGTTATTTTCATAGCAATGATATTTTCCATGCAGCTAAATGTGCGAGCAGCTAGTCAACATTGAGTATCATTGATCCACATTTTATTACAAAAATACGATATGTTGTCATATAAAAATCATTTAACGCTTTCATTCTTAAATGGGACATAACATTCAACACTGACAAGAAAACAGAGTGAGAAGGTTTGGACATCCTAGACACGAAGCTACCAGGTAGGAGACACTGAGGACATTGATGGATGCAGTAAGTGAGGACATGTAGGTAGTTGTAGTCAGAGTGGACGATACAGAGAACACGGTGAGGAGGAACACGTTGATTCGCTGTGGCAACCTCTGAAAGAGGGACAAGCTGAAAGGAGAAACTCCTTGAAAGGCTGATGGCAGAACACAAGTCTCAAGCTCCAATGACTTTGTATACTGGTTCAGGAAATTTGAGGTATGTGGACACCACTGTTGTCCAGGAAGACCAGAGCAAAGAGGGACTTATTCAATTCCTACTCACTGGACTACCCTGTCAAGACTTTGGCCTCTGGCACCGCGTCTCTGTGAGGCGCATTTGGATGAGGGGACGAGGAAAACATCTCCGTCTGTGCACTTGTGAGCTCTCTTTGTCATAAAGCAGCCCTGATGTGAATAGAGGTTCCTCAGTGAGCAGAGAAGTGGACAAACACAGCATTGATGCCCAGCCACCCAGCCCGTCCCTCTGAGGTTGCTGTCCGCAAATGGCCTCGACTCATTCAAACAGTCAAGGTCCAGCTTTGAGGACAACTGTCCACAAAGGGCTGGTGGACAGCATGTTTGTGGTTTGGTGTAATAATAAAGCCAACCATGTGATGATAAGGTTCTCCCTAAACTTCTGGTGACATCTGCTGCCACACAGTGACAGTTAAAATATATACAAGAGACCAAGAGAAGAATTTTGGTTCCTGCAACATTTGGTTGCTCCTGATTGGTGATGAGTATGATGAGTATCAAACAGTACAATTTACAGTACAGCAATACTATGAATTATAAGTACTACAGTAAAAACAGTGGAAATCAAGTTTGGTGGCACAGTAAGATCAGAACATTGACATCAGTCACAACTCTATTTCTCCCTGCTCCAACCCTATTTTGAAACGTAATACTCTGTGTAAAATGTATTTAAAAAAAAAAAACATCTGGAACAAAGAAAACAGTGGAGACTTTAACTTCAAATGTTATTTTCTCATAAAAAAGGGAATCAGACTTGGACAGCTCACAATCTCTGTAGTCAATATCAATACATTCCATCACTGTCAAGAAATCTGGACATGGGCCTCAATGTGACGCGTGTAAAAAAGGTGAATAAGTTTCCTTCACTGGTGACTAAGACTGTGGCCACTACAACTAAATGTCTCAAAGCAATATTTTAAAATAATATTATATTAATGTAATTTAGAGGGAGTCCATATCAATCACTGTCTCTTGGAATCTTCCTCTTCAGACTCCCAACCTCACCACCATACACAGTGTAACTACCTGCCTGAACGTTAGGGGGCAGTGATACTTTTAACTCTGAGGATTTTTAATCTATTCTACCAACAGTAACAGCTGCTGAATTCTGATGGTAAAAAGTATTTCTACAAAAAAGGAGGTTTAGGTTGAGTTTATTTCTCTGATTTATTGAAACCACTAATGTGGACTGGAGTGGATTTTCTCTTTACACAAGCACAAAACCACTGCAAACATTTCTGCTTCAGGAGCCTTCTGTAATGTAGCTTCTAAAAATGCATGTACTGGGAGAGGAATACCTTTATAGATGTTTCTATTTAAGGCCTTTGGGGTTTCACTGGTCTGTGGACGACCAACACCTGGGCTGAGATGATGTTTCAGCAGTTTCTCCCAATGTTCAAAAACAATACATACATTACTGTCTGCCTGCACCAAGAGGAGAAGAAGAGTCATTACATGTGTGTTTGTAACTATAGAACCAGGGGTATCAAACCCCAAACCCCAACCTCCATGTGAAGGTTGAATTTCTTTATTTTAATATTTTATAGATTGTTTCTCCACATTTTATGCTAAACCCTGTAGTTCTCAAAACCCTGATCCACCTCCTCCTTTACATTATCATTAGACTCAACACCCAAGGCTTGAGGTTCATGAATCACCATCTCCCATCATTCATTATTGGTTTATTAATAACCAGATGAAGATAGCTGAGAACATACACCACCTGCACGCCTTACATTCAATTGGACTTCACTGTATTGTAGATTCTTTTTACTAAATGACACAACACCAGGCAGGTTCCTAATCAAACTCTGTGATTTTTATCAATAAATAGAGTTTGAGGTTGATAGCAGTGAGTGGCAGCTTTTATCTGCTCTTCTTGTCGTCCATTCCTTAGCAAACAACACAACACAGGAAAACCTGTTCCAGGTGCGGGAGCATCTTTGACTCCACTGACACCAGAGCCTTGTCAGCTGCAGGAGTCCATTTACCTTATCTTCAATGATAAGAACCCAACTTGGAAGGATGTCATTCAGGGGGGCATGTATGCATCTGCTCAGATTTGATCCGACTCTGCAGCATATATATATATATATATTTTTTTTTTTTTTTCCCACTGCACTCACAAAAGAAAGTTAAGTCCCACCTGCTCCTGTTTTATCTCCTTCTACAAGGAGAAAAAAGAAGAAGAAGAAAGAAATGGGTGGAATGACTTTCCAACCTGCTTTCCTAAAATAAACAGCTGCATGCTCAGGCAGACGTGAATTTGCTCCGAGATATTTTTACAGCCTTCTTGGCCTACATCTGACACCAACTATCTTCAGCCTTGTCAAGGTGCCACCACTTAGCTGAGGTAAATGTGGGGTGAAAACTGCCTGGAACTCAAATAACACCAATTAACCTCAAGTCTTTAAGCAGCCAAAGACGAGTCCTATGGACAACAAGAAGAAGAATCTCATTCACAGGTGACAGAAGCAGTTACACCTCCATGAACAAACGTCTCCACAGCCGTTTAGTTTCAAACGAGAGCCAGGCCAACAACAACGGACAACGTCCAACCCTGGGAGAAGAGCTGGTCTGGAGATAAGTTCTAGTCTGGGGTTGGAAGAATTGAGCTGCTGAGCTCACGTTAGTCTTCATTTTCAATGAGACGTTTAGATCACGTGTATAAAAACTTCTCCTGTTGGTTTGTCATCAGCAAACACCATGTTCATGTCCATGTTGTCCATCACAAAAGCAAACAAGAAAGTCACGCATCATATACTATTCATAATTCTCACTGAAATGATGAGTTTTGTTGGTAGGTAATGAACGTGTAAAAATTAACCAATTAAAAAGTTATTTATTTTATATAAAGAAATAATAGAGTCAATAGAAGGACAATTATTGTATAGTTAATACCCAAAGAACAAGAGTTTTTGTTGTGGAAACCCAGTTACTATTTTGTACTGCTGTTTTAGTATACTAGTATATATAGTATTCCCACAGTATATGTATATATGTATATATATATATATATATACATATATACATATATATACACTGTAAGAAGCTTGGAGCTGTTTAACTGGTGAAATAAGGAAACACTCATTAACCTGAAAGTTTCCTGTCTCACCCAAAACATAATCCTGAAAAACCAACTCCACACTTTAGTTTAAAATCTGCTGCCCTTTGAAAACTAGCCTCGAAAAGGAGAACAGAGTGTTTTACCTAAATCCCAGGGCTACGATTAAGGATAAGACACCCCCAGAGGCCACTCAGGGAAGGGCAAGTGAGGCACAAAGACGAGCATGTGGTCGGAGACAATGGCAGCTAATTAGCTACACAGCCAATAAGATTTCTTTAATTACATACATATGTTGAAACCACATTCACACACGTGTAAAATAGACTTTGTAGCCGTTGGCCCTCAGAGCTGAGGCTGCAAATATGAAAAGATAATCACTGTCTGATGGTATGTAGCACAGCTTTACACACTGTCACACAAAAGGCCAGGTTTGTTTGAAGTTCACTTTGCAATGCATCAGTGGTGATGACCTAGATTTGCTATCATTCCTTCCTCCAAGAGAGAAAGAAGAGAAAAGGGGAGAGAGAGGGGAGAGGGAGAAGAGAGGGAGGAAAGGGAGGAGAGAAGAGAAGAGAAGAGAGGGAGAGGAGAGGAGAGAGAGAGGAGAAGAAGAAGAGAGGGAGAAGAGAGAGCGGAGACAGAGAGGGAGACTGGTTTCAGCCTCTTCCATCCTCTATCTATGTCATTCTGCCTGGAACCACTTGGCAGTGAGGAACATCACTGCAGCTCTATGTTTTTCTTGTCAACTTCCTTTTCCTCCTGTCCTTCTTCATCCAAATGCCTCCAGACCCCGGGGTAAATGAAAGAATAAAGGCTTCAACATCAACATATTAAATGAAACAATGTTAAATACGATGTAGACATGTTATAGTTGGTTCAGTTGGTCATGAATAAGGATGTCATTTAATCCAGTCAGTAAGTGTAGTAATCCAGTTACTACACTTTCATTCATTCATGGCAAAAGAAAATAAAAATAAAAGTGCACGTTGTTCTACTTTCCAGTTGATTATTGAATTAGATTAGTTGTGATTAATGTTAGTTGTTGCCCAGTCCTAATATATGAATATATATATAAATATACCAAAGAAACTCAAATGCCATAAAACAAGGTCTCCATGGATCTGCTTCACCGTCTGAAATTGGACAACATAACATTGGACAACAATTGGACAACAATTGGACAACTCCATTGTGGAAACAACAGAAGAACCAAAACACAGAGAAGTTGTGAAAATCCACATGTATCCTGTTCTCTTAAATAATCCTTTAGAATGTGTCTCAAAGCTAAGGCCTGGGGACCAAAGGTGGCCTGACAAGTCATTTCTGTGGAATGCTGGAGCTTAAATGACTTCTTTTAAAGATTCTTTTAAAATAAGGATCAGAGCTGTTTAACTTCAATAAACTGTAGAAACTGTCTTGACACTGTACTTTATTCCCATAAATTCCCAATAATTCCAATGGGAGGATTCCGACACCCAAATTTAGCAAATTATGTTGGGTTTTTTTTTCCAGTTTTCCAAATATAAACTTTGAGTCTGTTTCTGTTTCTTTGATTAAACCCTTTACCTTAAAATAAAACATAATAAGCCAAAATATGGGCAAAATGGAAAGTAAAGCTGTGAAGGGATTTCTTCAGAGACCCTGCAGGCTGAACATCTTAGAACAATTCAAACTATTATCTATAATGTGTTTTATCTCTCTTCTCCCTGCACCTGTCAGGAGGATCAGAGGTTCACTCCAAGGCTGAGGTTTGCTCAGAAATCCTGCGATCAGCAGCTCTCGGTCGTTCTCTGAAGCTTTTGTTATTTGTATTGTCATTTTGCTGACACAATTCCCAGCTCAGCACAGGTATACAGATATGGCCGCAGGTCTGTGGACAACCAAGACTCCTTACAAAGCAATTCCAGCTCCAGTGCTTCACAGGGGACAGAACTCTGATGATCCCGTAGATATTTCTATTTTTTTTTCCAAATGAAACATCTTAAAAAGGAGTTCAATTAAATGTTCACAGTTCACATCAATAAAACTGCACCAATCCCAACAGTGCAGTATTGAGGCAGTAAAATGTATTACTCAGGGGTGTAATATTATTTTACAGAGTTTTACTCTAATCTGTAGGAGCAGGAATATTTATAACTTCAATGATGTTAGAAAGACTCAGGTGTGAACAAAGACTGAAGAAATAAATAAAAAAGTACAAATGTTTCATAATGTCTTGAATACAAAGGTCTTTTACTTGATCTAAGACTTTTGTATTAAAGAGAAAAATTATTGATCTGTGATAGAAGAAAGTCTGTTAAGGTGAAGGGACAGGTTCACAGGACAGTTGTGAGACCAGCCATGATGGATGGACTAGAGACACTAGGCATAGGTGGAAGACAGGAGACAGAGCTGGAGGTGGAGGAGTTGAAGATGCTGCTGAGGTTCTCTTTAGGAGAGACAAGGATGGACAGGATCAGGGACAAGCTAATCAGGGGGACAACACAGACAGGACGGTTTGGAGACAAAGAAGCTGAAGAAGACAGATTGAGATGTTCAGAGGAGGGACAGTGGTATCACATTGGTAGAAGAATGATCCCAGAGATGGAGCTACCAGGTAGGAGACGAGGGGGAGATTGATGGATGCAGTGAGGGAGGACATGGAGTTGAACACTCAACACACACATGTGTCCTCTGTCCTTCTTCTCTACCCTCTTCATATGTTCAAAGACATAGAGCCATGGAGTTGATACTGTTCTGTTCTGTTCTGTACAGAGAAGAGTCCTGGGCTGCAGCACCATATGATTGACAGTTAAAGAGTCTAGTGCTCGTCTAGTGGGACATGAGAGACACTTTCTTGTTTTCAACTCATCAAACCTTGTATAAAAGTCTAGACTGAACTCCAAACAGAGCTTTTCTACTACAGTAGGTCTGAACACAGTGGCTGATTTTCCCTGAAATGTAACTACTATTCTGATTTTAAACAACAACAACAACAACAACAACAACAACAACAACAACAACCTAACATCACAACATTCCTTTTCACTTCTATTTTCTTCAAAGTCCGTGTTCCTCAAGTGAAAAATCAATGACTTCCACATGTAAATGTGGAACCTTGTCTACCTGGAAACATTTAGTCATGATGAAAATAAACCTGATCTCCTCTGTGATACATGATGGGAGCTTCCATGGAAACCTTGTCAGATGATATGGGCAGGACAGTGGACCTGCTGTGACCTCCTCACAGGAACAGAGTGACTTCCCTCACACACAGAAGCAACAACAACAGGAACCAGTGAAATCAAACTTTTCTACTTAAAGAAATGTTAAAATGAATTGGTGAGAATTGATGCTAATAAATACAAATAAAATACAGAATCGTTTCTTGAAGTTCAATTTCTTTTAGAAATACTAGCAGTCTGGTCATATGTCCTGTACCAGGTGTAGGACAAATAGATTTGCAGGTATTACAGCATTACTGACACAAAGGTTTTGAAAAAAAAAAAATCAATGGTTTGATAAGATTTTTCTTAATGAGAATCAACCTGCATTTCAATTGATGACATCTAGTAATACTTTGATCTGACTTTGACTCCAAAAAGACGTCTGTCAGGATTTCAACATTTCTCTTCTCTAACACTAAAGAACATTTATTTGATTAAAAAAAAACATTTATTTTTGATATTTTTTTAAAATTTTTTTTATTAGTCTAATTAGTCGCAGTGATTGACCTGAGTAGAATTTCACTCATGTTAATCGTGGATCTACAGCACAGCACAGAACACAGAGGTGATTTTTCAATTTCATTTTTAAAGCTCAACAATTTACTCTGTATTTGTTCCATGTCTGACCTACTTTCGTCTCCATCTTGTCAATGGGTGGAGGAGCTTCTACTCTAATGTTGCTGCCAACACCGAGGAGCCTAGAGGTGAGATGGCAACTACCCTAACCCTGAAGGCTGCATTTTCAAACTGCTTCTGCCTGCAGCTCTCAGATGGTTACAGGACTCATCTGCATCACCTTCCCTCAGTTACTATCTTTAGAGTCCAAAGGATGAAGTTGTTGTTCTCAGCAACACCTCGCTGTGACTAAAAGAAACTCAAAGAAAAAAATCTGTGAAACAAGATTCATATAAAGACCAACATAAGACACAACTCAAAGACATCTTTTACTGTAGGAATAAACACTAGGGGGCAGTTGGCACCACCACCCAAATCTCATTGCACCATATTGTGAGCCTTTCTGAGCTTTTACATGGTTCAATACGGTACAGGGGATATTTTAGGTCCGCCCTCCTTCCTAGCTGTTACAGTTTTATTTCTGGAGCCCGCCCCCTGCTCTTCGCATGTGTCTTAAACGGCATGAAAATATTCATCGTGGCCAGTGATGATGAGATGAATTGAACAGATTCATTTTTATTGCCACATGTTTTTCAGTGTGACATCATTTTAAGGGTTCTCCTCATTTTCCCCTTTATCACCTTCATGCAGGTTCAGCAGAAGAACAGACAATAACACACACACACACACACAGCTAATTACTTTATACTCAACTGCCTTTGCACAATGTGGTGGAAATGTGAAAAGGTTCCAAGTACAGACACACATTACTGCTACATTCACTCACTGAGAAAATGTGTGTGAATTCAAAGGTGATACAACAGAACAACTTTTGATTTGATGAACACAACCTTCAAAGAAGCCAAATCTGTTAAAACAGTGAAGTTAAATATTTATATTTTTAACTATTTCAGCTTCATGTTAAAGCCAAGTATACAGTATACAATGTTATATCTGTTTTTGTTAATACCTGTAATGACAATATTGTCCAAGGAAAATCCAATTGATGCATGGATGGATTAGAGACACTAGGAGTAGACACAAGACAGGAGACAGAGCTGGAGGTGGAGGAGATGCAGATGCAGATGCAGGTCATTGGTCTTCAGATGCTTCAGAATTACTCCTGGCAACAATTACTCAACTACAGTACAGTTGTGAGCAACAAAGACCTGAAGCAGCAACTAAAACAACAAAAACTCAATACACAAATTTTTAATGATAACAACAACAACAACAACATCTATCTCCGCACTTCCCATCATGCCTTTCTGTTATCCTGCTGATGTATCACCAGCAGCCTGCAGTCATCAAACTGTAGCCCTCACCAATCATTTACTCCTCGTACTTGTTAAATAGCAGGTTTCCAATCAGTGGCAGCAGCTGGTGTCAGGCCTGGAGTGGAGACCAAGTGAGTTTCTGCTTTATTTATATCTTTTGTCAAAACTCAGAGGGGACATTAATGGGCTATAAAATGACATGTGGGGGTCGGGGGTTTCTAACCTGTTCCCTGCTGTCGTCTCTTCTTTAAAACTAATCTGACAATCAGAAACACACCAGCACCAAAGCATTAGCTGTGTTAAAATGACTGAACTACTATTTAACTCCGACTCAAACGAGTCAATATTCTGTGTCAGCAGTGAAATTATTTGGCAGTTTCCACCAAAAAAAAAAAAAAAAAAATCTGTAAATCAATTTGCTGAGTTCTTTGATCTGTACAACAATGAATGAGAAACTGTTTATAATAAGAACCAGAGGAAGTTTAGTTGTTTGGCTGCATTGTTTCATGACCATTTGGTTCCTTGACTTTATTCTACATCATCAGATTCACATCTGTTTGTGAGGCAGTCATTTCATCAAAGTTAAAGAGAAACCAGTGATGACATGTCTGCCTCAGGCTCACTCTCTCACATCTATTCCAAAAATGGTTCCACTGTACGTCTGCTGACATCTTGTCTATAAAATGTGTCTGTTCCAATAACAGCCGTGTGGACCGTCAATATTCTCAGCACTGTAGCAGCAAACAATTATTTTATAACCATTATCTATAATTAAAAAATAAAAAAAACTCAACCTGGAGGCCTCAACTGTTGGTGCAACTGTATAAACATGGATTCACCCTCTGTGTCATGATGTTTGTAACTCCAACCTCATCAGGGAGACTGAACATCTAGACCTGCTCAGATGATTAAAGGTGGAGACACGACTCTGTGGTTTGATCTTTCATGACACTGAAGATAAAATATCTGGACTGAAAAGTACTGAAATATGCTGCACTACAGTTGTTACACCACAGGCTCTTTAAACCTGAATGGATGCACTCCTCCTCCTCCTCCTCCTCCTCCTCCTCCTCCTCCTCCTCCTCCTCCTC
>JAFBJS010006273.1:512951-530384 GCA_016785265.1 Paraplagusia blochii
TCCTCCTCCTCCTCCGTGGAGGCTGCAGGAGAAATGAGGCCTCCTCCTCCTACTCCTCCTGCTGCTGCTGCTGCTGCTGCTCAGTCTCTGTCATTTTTCTGTTGCTTTATCTCCAGCATAAACTCTTGATCCATAAACAGCAGTCTCTTAAATGTTACACTGACCTTCTTTGGGTCTATTTTTTGCCCACTAGGTGTTTGTATTGCTGCACATCAAGAAGGCCACTGCACACCTGTTTCCATAAACAGCTGCTGCTGCAGCTCTGAATTACAGATCCACATAGACCACATTTCTCAGTGTTTACTGCAGTTTCCAGCTCCTTACTTGCATTTGTCCACCTTGTTTCCTCACCACTTTCACCATTCTGCACCGAGGGGAAAACATTTCAAAAAACATATTTGGGATATTGATCTTTAAGTTAGTACCATAATCTCCCAGAGGATACTACCGAGGGATTAATGAAGTTCTATCTACCTACCTTCCTATCTCTACCCTCACATGAGCAGCTCCTGGCAGTAATTACAAATTACAGTTTTGTTATCCACAAAAAAGTCTGGACCACAGACATTTAGTGAAGCATCAAACACTGATGCTTCAGGAGCCGTTTGATGACATCATTTATAACGCGCTGGTCAAAGTATCAGTGGACCAATATTATCAGTCATCCCCACTCTCTACATACACTCTATATAGTCTATGTCTACGATGTTTCAGGTCTGTTAGGCTACAACTGCATATAATAACAACAAGGTCCAGTCATTTCAAATGGACCGAAAGGTCAAGAAATAATAAGACCTCATTATAAAATCTGTCTCTGACTCTTAGCCTTAAGGTTCTGTTTCAGGAAGATTGTGTGTGTGATGATTGTATACGTTTATACGACACTGACTAACAACATTACATCAGACATTCTGAAAAAAAAGGCTCAATGATTACAGCAGCTCTGGGAATGAAGACTGACGTCTGTTTGTTCTTCTCAGGTTCTCTGAATAGGAACATTTTCAAACTCACAATGTGATTGTGTCACTCTGACATTTCTAATACAATCAAACCTCTTGTCATCACCAAATGGTTGATTTCAGCCAAAATTCAGCAACAAATGGAATCTGAAAAAAATCCCAAAGTGACTGAATCCTGGACAAACAAATGTCTTCTATTTTCAGATGTCCAGTCATCACTGGGTGTCGTCAGTTTGTCACCTTCTGTTAAAGCAGGGAATGAAGAAGGCTGTTGTTTTTTTCCCTACACAACTCAACCTGTCGTTTGAAGAACAAACTAACTTTGTAAGGGCTCAGCACGGCTGTAGTTTATGTTATTATGATAAAAACAAATGGGAAAATTGTCAATTCTACATCAGCACTTCATAACGTCTCAACAATAATCAAAATAATAACTTATAGAAAATTAAAGAAAATTCTTAAAATGGCTTCTCTGATCTCACCACACGCTGTAAAAGCAGCTAAGCATACTTTTCAATGTAATTACTGCCCCCTACTGGATCTTGTCTTATGTCTTAATTTTATTACATTACATTTAAGTAATTTATTTCAAATGATATTCTTTTGGCAAAGAATATCAATTACAAATGAAGTAACAACCTCAGATTTGTGGATGCAGCTCAGCACTGAATCTTTCCAACATTAAAAATTGTCCATTCTTCAACCTTTGAGCTGTGAAAGATGGAGGTATTTTGGATGTTTAGTGGCAGGCATTGAGTTGAAAAACACTCTGGAGGAATAAAATATATGCCTCGTATTATTCATCAGACCAACAATGCATCCAGAAGAAGCCATTGGCACAGAGTGTGCCATCCTGCCATCAACGACACTCCACTGACCAATTTTCCCTCCACTTGCTCTGACTCACCCAATTCCAAAGCAGCAGCACCGCGACTTTATTAACTGCGGCACAGGCAGACGGGGACTCATAAAGCTGACGCTGGTGATAACTCGTCCCCTGCCTTGTCTGGATTAGAGAGGAGAGGGGAGCGGAGGTGTGATGGAGAAGGGCACTAAGCCATCGTCCCCACAGTGCGCTCAGTGGATTTTCCCACTGACACCCTGTCGCTCCACATTTAAAGACTAAAGGAAAAGCCACACAGCCATTGGCTGATGGAGGGTCAGACAACACAGGGCATTTTGTGAGGAGGAGATTGCTTCTTTGACCCTGTGATGGTCTCTGACTCACAGAACTGAAGGGACTGACGTTATTCACTCAGTCCAAGGTTATCCTGCTGCTCATTTATTAACAATCGTCACAAATGAAGACCAAACTGGCTCTGAGAAATAACTTCACCTTTAACCCTTTCAGTGACAAAACAGAACCGTGGCTCAGACACTAACGTGTCCAGGATGGGGACATCAACCATACAAGAAATATATTCATTTCCATCTGCATTAGAAGGTTGTAAAAAAAAATTATTCATTATTCATTATTCCAAAATTCAAGCTGCTCAGAAGAAGTGTTTTCCATCCTGATGAACATTCACACCATGTCAAACAATCCATGTTTTCATTCACCACAGAAACTGAGTATTGATTTATTTTGCCTTTTGCAGTTGAAGACACCATTGATAATGGTGATAATGGTGATAATGGTGATAATGGTCAGTGTGCTTCCACCAGACAACAGTCCAGGTCCCTGTCAGTGAGACATTGGACATTTGCTCCGTCGACCTCGTGGCTGCCACAAACTTATTGTTGGTGTAAATCAGGCTGCAGCTGCTGCCATGAATATTTAAACAGAGATGCACATACATATACATATATACATATATACATATATACATACACACACCTCTGGCTTGTATTATCTGGACAGTTATTGCTCGCCTGGAGTTATGTTGGAATATGCTGCCCTTTCAGGACCAAACTCCACTGTTTATTTTTATATCTTTTGCGCAGTGATGTTTTCTCCGTAGGGTTACTGAGGACACAGAAGTAGTGGGTTGTATCAACTCCAATGCATCAGCGCTCAAAGACGGATGACACACCTCCAGACCTGTCTGTTCATTTTACCAGCGCAATCAAGATTCACTGCTCTATTTTCCACTGCCTGTTTGCTGGAGGAGCTGCGTTTTCTGCCCGTGTTAAATGAATTAAATGGGCCAGCAGCCAAAAGCTCTGCTCCTTCACACACTTCTGTAGACATGACAAACATGTCCACGTAACAGACAGTGCACGTGCAGACATTTGCCTAGAGGGTGGTGCACACCGACTCCCGGTGACAGATCAGGGGGTTTGTGAACTTGAAAAGGTTAAAATGTTAATGTCACGTCAATAGGAAAAAGCCTTAATCCAGGCATTTGTGTTTGCACCAGATCTAAATGCCAGTTCAGATTCCACCCTCCAGTGCACAAAGCCTGGTGAAGAATGTCAGAGATGATGAGCTCAGTTGCTCCTCTAAAAATGAGCGAGAATAAGCAGTGTGAGCGAGCAGAGCAGAGCAGAGCAGAGCAGCCCGTGATCTGACCTCAGATCTGCATGACTGCAGACACTGACGGCTGCAGACAGAGGCCCGGTGCTGGCCAGGTGGTTCTTACATCTGGCCCATTAGCTCTCAGCCACAGCCATGACTCTCAGTGCCACTGAGAGCCTGTTGAAATATCATCAGAATCTAAAATTGCTGGAGGGCCACATTGTCTATTGCCCGTGAAAAAACGGTGAGACGCTATGATCCTCCGAGCAGCGGAATGGAAAAGAGTCAGCAAGTCATTTATATGCAAAACATATTTTTGCTCCATTTATTAGCTGTGGATTTTTGTACACATTTCATATCACCCTGGGCCCTAGTATTTCTCAAAATGTTTCGCCAAAATAAATCCCCTGAAAGCACAGGTGTCAAACTCAAATTTTGCCCAAAAGTTCATATCACATACAGTATGTACTAGAGTTGGCTCACCACTATAACAATAATAATAATAATAATATTAAATCTTTTACATACTGGCAGGATTTGTACTATTGGTGCATGGTCGTTGTTATAGCACAGACATTTTGTTAAAAACAATAAATAAACATTAAAATGATCTGGAAAAACTACAGATAAAGACAAAATCCACTGATGTGTGTTTTATTTTACAGATTCAATCAATCAAGACTATTATTCAGGGGCTGCACTTGGAGACAGGGAAGACAGGCGGTTGCTTTGTGCTCCATCCACTAGGGTGGAGCGGTCAATTTGTCTTTTAGCAGTGTCCACTGAGAGGACACTCTCCAGATGTCAAATGCAAGGGACATGTATTCTTCAATAAATATTCAGTCTTCAGGTCAGGTTTTAATTGTTCAACACCGCAGACTTAAAGTAATGGGATTACATTGGGATTTGAACCTTTACAGGACAGACTCCATGTGACCTATAGAGATGTGTTCTTTCTTCATTGTTCTCTGGATGTATTTTTTTTTTATTTTCTAACTTACCTATAACAGTTCATCACATCTGTATCAAATTAAATAGAAATGAAAAAATGATATGAATGTGTTGCCACATGACATCATCCTGACAAAAGCATCAATTATTGCATTTGAACCTTGAGCTGAAAAACACACTTGTCTTCCACCCTCATGTGAACTGTTTGTTTATGTCACAGTTAACAAATACAATGTAATAGGGTTTTGGCTCCAGCCCTTCCCTCAGTCTCAATGACAGTCCTGGAGATTCAGGCTCGTGCCTCTGCCCTGAGCTCTGCACCCAGTGACACGTCCGATCCATCAAGGGCTTCCCTTTATACGCATCATACGAAAGCAAGAAAAAAAAAAAAAAAGGCGCCGCAGCAGCACATTTTTCATGAATATGATATTTCTGCTATAGCACACCCGCCTACATTAACCCAGGAGAGGCTGGGTGGGGGTGGGAGAGGTTTGGATAGAGGTGCTACTTGAAGATGGATTACCAGATCACATCATGAGAAAAGAGGCTGCTATGAGCAAGTGTGAGTTTGTGGAGAAGGCTGTGAGTGAGAGAGAGGATGGAGGAGAAAGTTCAGAGTGAAGGCTTTATTCTCTCAAATACTTTCAACCACAGGCCCAAAGCCACCATGCAATGTCATCAACTATGTTCATGTTGAGTTCCTCCATAAAGAAGGTTAGGGTTAGACAAGCTGTGGACAACTGACCAAAAGTGGTTGAATGATTCTCTAAAGTGACAAACAGGAAGGTCATTAACAACAAACAGTAACTTCTCACCATGAAATCTTATTATAAAAGTCCAAAATAAATACGTC
Organism: Paraplagusia blochii; assembly: GCA_016785265.1. NCBI lineage: Eukaryota > Metazoa > Chordata > Actinopteri > Pleuronectiformes > Cynoglossidae > Paraplagusia > Paraplagusia blochii. The sequence goes on from JAFBJS010006273.1 coordinate 518,173, forward strand.
AAAATAACTGATGTTATAGTTTCAGCACAGCAAGACACCACGACAACAGCTGCAATAAATATTAAACACAACGGCACTTGAAGGCATCACTGAAGGCGTCATTGGAGCCACTTTATTAATGTGCACTAACCTTATGATGAACATTCAAAACACACATTGCAGACAAATGTAAAGTAACTGTGTAAAAAACAGTCCACAACATTCTCTCAGACTATAATTACCAGATACCAGGGTTTTCAGTGTGTTTATAACACACACTTTGACAAAAACAACACAATAAAATAGCCTCTAACACCATCAAGTTCTAAATAAATCATTTATTTGTCAAATATTCCCACTAATCTCTAAGTCTGAAGTCCAAAACAAGAAATGTGCGAGGGAATAAAACATGCAGGAGCCTTTGAATGAATGATCCAGGGTCAGTGGCTCAGTGGTGACAAATTCAACTCCAGTTAAAGGATAAAGCACTGAGTGAAAATCCATTTAAATGTTCTTTTCTAAAGAGTTGGAGCAAGGACAGAAAAACATAAACAGCTTCACTACTGGAGACTGAGGTGATTTGTGCAACATGACAACATAATAGGTTGAAGGCAAATTAATTTCCAGACAGTGATTTTCATTATCGTCAACTACAGTAGAACAGAAAGGTCAAAACATTTCCATTCTAAACATGGAAGGACAGATAATAGAACAATCATTTCAAATTCTTCACCCTGTCAATAAAAACAAAGATGTTTCACATCGGAGTCCCAGCACTGACTCATGTCCACGTCCACGTCCACAGTCCCAGTGACCACAGACTCTTCCAAATCAGTAGAGAGCTCAAAAACACAGATCCTAACATTAAAGATCACATCCCATCCCACAGCCTGCCTTTTTTAACAAAATATTTAATGAAAACATTAAGGATTCCTGCAAATCACTAGATTAATATTTAGTCGTACAACCACTGTTTTTAAGAATTGCTCCACATCTGTGATGCACAGAGTTGACACCAAGTTCTGCCACCTGTAAATTCCAGCCTCATTCACAATGATTTGACATCATTCCACAATGTCTCTGTATTTCCTGGCTTTGCCTCAGAAACAGCCTTGATGATGTCACCCAACCAGTGTCCTGGGCTGGTTCTCTCCATTCTCCATTCTCCACTCGAAGAGTATTTCAAGTGTCATGATTCAAGCAAATCCTTCTATGATCCCTGGTATTCACTGCACGGGCACGACACGACACCAAGAGGAGGAGGAGGAGGAAGAGGAGGAGGAGCCGCATATCATGATGCTTTCACCTCCACTGTGGACTGTGTCGTCAGTGGAATGTTTAGGGGTGATTTGACCAACTGTCTGCAACCACTGGACCCAAGGAGAACAATCTTACAACCATCAGTCCACAAAATATTTCTCCATTTCTTTTTGGGCCAGTAATGGTGTTTTTGGCAGAGTCTCTCCTATTCAGCACATGTCTGCTCCCACTCTACAAAACAACTTTTCTGGGAAGTACATTCAGTGTCCTCTGCTTCATTGGACCTGTAGGACGAAGCCAAGAATGGTCCCTAATTGTTACTAATATTTCTGCACAAAATGGGAACTGATGTCCACTGACAATGCCCACCAGGAGAGGAGAAACGGTGAAGACATACGCTGCAGTGTTACGGTGTCTTCTGTCTGATCGAGAGCTTTGTCTCTTGAGCCAGAAAACTACTGCTGGCTCAGCAAGTCAAAGCTCATTATACTGTAGCTCCCTGGACCACTGTAGTTTGTCCAGTGAGCTGCTGAACCACAAGCTCATCCTTTAAGGTTGGTCCATTGTTTAAGAATGTCACCTGAAAATACACTACAGCCTGTGCAGCCCTGTAGGGACGACTTGTTAGGTCTTTACACTGAGGCCTTGGGGAAGAGCATCACTCGTCCCCACCCCCCACCCCGTCCCCCACTTTGGAACTGAAAACATCTACTTCACCAAAAACCAAAACACTGCAAATAAAATCCAGGAGACATTTGGTCAAGTTTGGGACTCACCTTATATATGTAGACATCTGCAGTCATGGTCCAAAAACATCGGGACAGAAGGGAGAAGAATCTGTGATGGACAAGAAAGACAATGTTTGAATGTTTCTGATGAAACATGAAAGATATTCAAGTTGAAACACTGCTGCATGTTGATGAGAACAATACATCTGAATACTGTGACATCACTGGAAACAAAACACAAGGGTCGTCATGTTAATATTTAGTGGCATTCAAGAGCTCGTCTCCCTTCTTGATTTATTTCATGATTTAAATTATATTGCTAACCAGATAGAACGCCACATCATGTACCAACTGACGACACAAACAAATATCAGAATTTTAATTTTAGGTTTCTCTGCTAAATAAAGTGGGAGTCAGAACGTGAAACATCGGAGCCAGGACTGCAGAGATGTCTGGGAGCTGTGAGTCAGAAATAAATTCATCTACATGCATGTGAACACATTCTTATTTCACAGCACAGCCCTATGGCACCTTGGCATTGGAGGCGTACATAAGGCATGAGAACGTGTCAGTCCTGCTACACACAGCAGATGTTGGCAGCATTGTTTTTTTGTGTGTTTGTTTTTCCCTCTATTCTTCCTGCTCCTTTTCTCTGAGCTGTCGTCCTCTCAACACCTTCCATTTCGCTATGAAAAAAAAAAAACTCTATTTACATGCAAACGCCGTAGATACAAAATGGTTTCCAACTCTGCAATTACGAGCCATTTGGACTTAGCTTAGCTTTGTTTCAATGACTTTATTACAGCATGAATGGGAAACACAAAATTGTCACAACTGATTAGATTTAATCTGAAAAAAGCTCAGAGTCCAGCAGGGTTAGGGTTAAAAAGTTCAACAGGTTTATTTTGACTTTTTAGTCATTGTTGTTGTGCAGCCTAATGACAAAGACAACAACATAAAACTATTATAAAAATTCATCTGACATTAAATACAACCTGAAGAAAATAGATATTTTTACCCTAAAAACCAGTTAGTGATGCACCGACCAATCAAAGACAACCCTTGGTTTTATCACAGCTCAGATTAGCACTGACTGACATTAACATTTAACCAATATTTAAAATCATCCAATAACAATATAGCCCTGGACATATTTATCAATTATCTGTATGAGTTGTTGGCACCGGCATTCTATACACAATATGCTGACCAAAGTAATTCATAAGATGAGCTGCAATGCTGCCATCTAGTGATGGGAACACAACTTTTAAAATGGAGTTTCCTTTAGTGTATGAAAATAATAATTCCTGTATTGATTATGAGGAAGGGCTGGAACCAAACCTGCTGTTTTTTCCACATCAATGATTCAAGTCAACTTCCCATTAGTTGGACAACAGGTGATTCCAGGCTGCACATCTAAGGTGAACTGTCCGCCCACACAGGTTCAACAACAAGACTTGGAAACGTGTGACTATTGTGACCTCGGAAAGTGGGAATTCATCTGGACTCTATCATTAGTTCACAACGATCACAACAACATCAAGCAGTAAACAACGCTACGATATGGAGTCACGTCACCTTCACACACACAGCAGAAGGAAGAAGATCGTCTTCCTGAGGCTTTTTCTTCTTCTCTTCGCTCACGAAACACACGTTGGATCCAAACATCTTTTTGTAGCGTATTAAACCAAACGTTTAGTGAAGAGGAGTCGGGAGGGAATCTGGACCCGACGACGTTACAGCGCGTAACGACGACGCAGGTGGCGTTGATCGATTAATCAGTTCAATTAAAGTCATTCAAAGTGTGTTACGGTGATAGAAACAAGGTTTTTTTTTATTGTTTTCTTTGTGACCCACACTACATACTTAAATAAAAATTAAAGTATAGTTTTGGTGTTTATACTGTCAATTGTAATCTTTATCTATATCTTAACGTACGTTATTTTTATCTATAAAAAGGTGCTGCAGTATAACACATCCAGATTATTATTATTGATGTTGTTATTATCAATAGCAATAATAGTTATTGATAATCATCAATGTTTTGTCATTAATAATAATAATATTAAATGACAATTTTCAAACAACCAAAAAAAAAACCTATCAAATCCATTAGGCCATAAATAAACAGTTTGTGATTTTATTTTTATTATAACAACATTCCTTGCTGGACGTGCGTGGTGGCCTAGTGGTCAAGTAATGCACTGTCCCACAGAACTTCCTGTAGGTTCACCATCCACAGGAGGGTTGACAGTATGATGAAGTGTGATTTGGGTGTCAGTGGTGGAGACTACTCCCCCAGTGACCCAGCATAGAAGAAATATTATTGACAAATTATTTGTCCTTATTTCCATAATAAATGTATAAATGTATCCAAGTGTATCAACTGAGACGGTGTGATTTCTGCATTAAATGTTCATACTGTTATCCAAGGATTGGAGTTTGTGTGGTACTGTTTACAAACTCCAAGAAGAAGTTCCAAAGTGCATGAGTTTCTGCAAAGTTGCAGCGCTGCGACAGAGCAGCAGGGCTTCGCTTTGATTAAGGAGATCACCCTGTGTTCGGGCCCCCACATTGGAGAACATCTGCCCTATTTTTGTTCAACTCCAAGCAGCACACTGAGCTCTGAGCGGCTGAAGGGGATGAGTTCTGACACGCTGCCACCAGGTTCCATGAGGAACATCCAAGAGACCAGGGAAACGAGTGTAAAGACAGCTCCAGTACAGCTGTCCAAATGTCAAACCTAAAGGGGCAACGTTATCATCGTCAGGATGTCACTGCAGTCAATGGCTCCATTTGTCTCCAAAAGAGCTGAGTTTAAAAGCCATAATAATCTTTCCAAAAATGGCTCATCTGACGAGGACAGAGCTTTTCAATTCATAATCAGCCTGAATTAATGATAAAGTGTAACTAAAAGGCATAAAGCAGATGGAAGAAGAGGACTGAAGCCTGCAGGGCAGTCAAGGAACGGGAGCAAACCAGGACTCACTCTCTCTCTCTCACACACACACACACTAACATGATTATAAGGCCTGCAAGCACAAATGTACACAATTGAGACAATTGTTTCAGGAACTTATCAGCTCTATCATAAATAACCAGGTTTCACAAAGACGTCTCCTAAGTGCAAATAAAACAACACCACATTTCTCCCCCTGTCTTTGTAGTTTCTTCAACGATTAGACTCAAGTGTTTTTCCTCCTCAATCTGTTTACTCCGTACGGGTGAGTGTATGGTAGTTATGGTAGTTAACTCAGCGACAACAAGTAACAACTGAAAAGAAATTGTGCGTCTTTTTGAAAAAGTCTGACAGCAGGATGAGCGAGAGTGAAACCCATCAAAGAGCAGGAGAAATCTGCTCCTACACATCTCCTCATATACAGGCAGGTTTGTGTGATGGTCAACAGGGTCTGACTAACTGCTGACCAACTCACTTACTGTCCCCAACAGACAGATAACCCACACAGGTCATTAAATATGTGGTTGCAACTCCCAGGCTGCCACAGGGAGGTGCTATTAGGTGTATGGTTCCTCTGGGACTTGAACCCGGGACCTTCACACTAAAGCCTACGTGATAATCGCTGCACTATATAACCACTAGTTTAACTACTTTAATAGTTTAGTTATTGACAAAATACAATAAGACTTTTATTGATGATAAAAATTAATGGTATATTTTCAACCAGTTGGGAGACATTACAGGGTCAAACACAGAGAAGACGGGGGACAAAAAGGGGACAAAAAGCCAAACTCACATCACAGTGGCTCCTGGATTTTGCCCAATGTAATATCATGGGGGAGTTTTATTAAACTGCCTCAGTGACAATGACTCATTTTGTCAGCGCACAACCACAAAGTGAGAGCAAAGTTGCCTGAAGTGATTAGTTGGAGAGAAGTGAAGGCACAAGTGGAGGCTGGGGTTGGTGAATGAGCCAATCTGTACTGATTGAACTGCACTGAGCCTCATTTAGCTCCTTTGAGTAGCGAGTAGTTAGGACTAAGATGTGGAGTCATGTTGGGTTCAGCGCTCCATGAAGAAGAAACAACACATTGTTGACTTTATGGCTCGTGTCTTGATTTGAGGCCATTGTGACATGGAAATGTTTGGAGTCTAACTGAGGTACTTGAATTTCAAATAAACTTCTATTTTCTCGGTTCTCTCTGCATCAACAGACTGGGCTGATTTCTGATTGGTGCCAGACATTCTTGGTCCAAATGATGATGGTCAACTGGCCTTCATCTGTTCATCTGTTCATCTGCTCTTTGAACATCTCTTCACTCCATGTCTAACGCCTTGCTGTATCTCAATGACTGCATCTATCACAGACTTTGTCCCTTTCTTTTTGGTTCTGTCCTCCATGTGTGGAGTGACAGCCACACGTGGAGGACAGAACCCCAAAGAAAGGACAGCAGCTGCAGCTCTTGTCACATTTGCTTTCTTCTCAACATCTGCTTTAACAAGTCTCCCTTTAAAAGCCCTTTTTGAATGAGAAGAAAACACATCACTCAGCAGGAAAACATTCTCTGGAGGAACCTGAGGAAATTAAAAGCCAATGTTGTTGTTTTATAGACAACAAGTGCAAACAGGAAGATGGGAGATGAATAAGAGACAAAGAGGACAACTGTCCCCAGGGTGTCTCCACAATTGTTTTCTTATTTTTAACTTGTCAACTGGGCTTTAGCTTTTTTATCACCGGCACAACAGCAAATGCATCTTGAAGCCAAGGCAGCTGTGAAGAGCAAATATGGCTGTTTGAAGTTTCAGCACAAGATTTATGGAGAGAAACAATATCTGCAATATATCAGAAAGTAAATGTGCAAAGAAAAAAAAAAAACTCTCATCTTATTCTCACTGCACCTGCGTTCTGGTATCTGAGCAACATCCCAGGTCTGGACTGTTGAAAAACCTGTGAGGAGCAAACAGGAAAACAAACTTCAAATTGATCCTGGGTTTGAGAGGAACCTCTTCTCCCAGCACAGCAGGTGAGCGGGAGATAAACATTTGTGCAAAGTCGTCCAGGTCTAGTCAAGCGGCTGCTTCTCCTGCTTCATTTGCAGTTGCCAGCGATGTGTTAAATGGCCATCTGTGATGGGGTGAGAGCCCCCGTAATGACTTCCTGTCTGAGGAGGAAGGCTGGAGAGAGAGAGGAGGACGGAGACAGGTGCTGAAGACATGCACAAACTCCTGATTTCTCTGCAGCTAACATGAAAGTTTTGTTTCCATCTTGTAAAAATAAAGGAAACAAAGCAGTTTGAACTGCACTGATCCTGTGCAACAATAAAACAGTAAATGCAGCTGCGCCACAGTTTGTGTAAATGTTGACAGTACATGTCTTTATGAAGGCGGCGGGGGACTGGGGTCCAGACTGGGGTCCAGACTGGGGTCCGGAGGGTTCCAGGTTCAAATCTACCATCTGCCAGGTTACCTCTGAGGTCCAGTTAGCATCTCACCATCCCCTCTCTCTGCTCCCTGGCCTTAAGACGCCCACATTTCATTGTTTGCATCAAGAAGTTTCCTTTTCCTTAAACTGGCTTTTATTTGATCTTTTCACATTCTTAAATAATCTGTATTATACTTATTAGTTTCAGAGTAATGAATACAGTGTTTCAATTAATACAACTGTTTCATGTACATGACTGCTGGAAAATACAGTAGGTAGTAACACGTGTAACCATGGAAACCACTGAACTACGTAACCGTAAACCCCTGCTCATCAGGATGAATCAAACACAAACCTCCAAAACGTAATGTCTCCTGTACCGTGACTTCTTCTTCTTGACAGAATCTTTGGGGAAGTCCAGGGTTGGGGTGGTCAGGAGGAAGGTTCAAGAAGGGGTGGTGAAATGCAGTGTGATTTGGGTGGCAGTCATGGAGACTGATGCAACCGTGACCTGATAATGAATAAGATGCCATGAATGGATGGATGAGATGGATGAGATGGATGAGATGGATGAGATATCTGGAGATTGATGCTTAAACAACACAATCTCTTTGTAACCTATTGAATATTTGATTTTATATAATCACAGTCTCACAGTCTCCATGTTTCCTCACCTTGGTTTTAAGAGAAAAGAGACATTTGTATTAAGTATAAGCATTAAAATGATGTTGTTGTACTTTTCTATGTTAAAGGCTTTTCATTTTCCTGCTACTTGTGTTCTTTGCATCTGCATCTGTCCAAGCAGCCAACCTTGGAGGAAAGGAAAGCGTTCTCTCAGAGGGAGGCCACTTGCCTCGGCATAATTGCACATAATAACCTCCTGACCAAAGCCCACCGTGTAATTTTACAGCCTGACAGCTCTCAAACTCTCTGGGCTCTAAGCACTTCTGTGTTCACTATCAGTGGTGCGTGGCAGTTGTGTTGCCTTTTCTCCCCATCTTCACACATTCGTCGAGTCACTGGTTTGACTCACATCACAAATTCAAAGTGTCCAGACAATCTGGACGGAGGTAGAGCCAAGGTATATGAATACAAATTAGAGAAGATCTGAGCATCCATGGAATTCATCTCTTCTTTTTTCATCAAATCCACATTATTCATACTTTGTTGTCCATTTTCTATAGTAGAGCCATTTTCCCTTCAAGTGGAGGAGAGTTCACAGAGTGAGCAGTAAGATTCCTCTACCTCACGGACGCCGCCTTGATGGAGGTCACCAACCGAAAAAGATAAATAAAAGGAGGTAAAGTGAGGACAGATGCTCGCCAGCGTTTTTTCACTCAGCCGTGAAAACTGCACTCCCTTCACTGCATCTCGTCCGTGCCGCAGTCTGCTCTCAAATCAGGCTGGGCTAATGGCACATGACCCCAGAACAGGGCCCTCAGGGCTGGTCATTTGATGTAAGAAAGAAAAAAAAAAAAGGCCTTCATATGAACCTCTCCACCTCCACCTCCACCAAAACACTGGCTTTTTCCCTGTAATTTTACAGTGATGTTAGAAGTTAGTCTAGAACTTGGTCTTCAGCTGCTGTGGCCTTGGTGATGCACCTTTCTCAAACATTAGGGAGGTTCTTATTTCTGTACAGTAAAAGTCAAGACTGCAGTCCAGGGGCTGGGGGGGTTTGTGGTTCCAGGTCCAGATCTAACAACTTCCAGGTTACCACTGAGCATTGCACCGTCTAAACCACCTCCTCCTCACAAAACAACCGTAGCTTCATTTACCAACATTTTCTACTATAATGCAATAATAACACCAGCCTGGTGGGGGAGGGTGGAGGGTGGAGGGACTTTCATCTGAGTTGATAAAAATCTTCACTGACTTTGTTCTTGGTATTTTCCGACTACTTTTTTCCATCTTTTACAATCTTCTCATGACTCCATCTGTCCATCCACGTTTCTCCTTGCATTCATTACAGGGGACACGGACCCTCGTGCACCTCATGGATCCGGTCATCAGGGTTCCCTCCATGACCGCTACCCAGAGCTCTGCTCCAGTTGGTGAGTCCACAGGAAGGAGCTAAACACCTTGACTGGGTCTACAGAGCACACCATTGATTCTGCACTGAAGGACCACTCCTCTCTTAAATATATAAAGTCAAACTTCATATAAATCTGTTATCGACATCACCTTTGGCTACAGAGCTGAGGTTCACTGTTAGAACCTTCAACACCAACCAGTGGAACCTTCTTGGGTTCCAGGCTATAATTGAAGATAGACTCTAGGACTCAAGGATTCCTGATTCCTTGACATAATGAACAAAGTTAGATGTCCTTGTCCCTTGTCCTTGATTGAGGCAGGAGAAATGGAGAGAGGAGGAAGAGAGAGAGAGAAGAGAGGCAGATTGGACAAAGTGAATGACATCTGGGATCATCAACATCATTTGGATTGAATTGAATTGTGTCTGACATTTTAGTCTGCAGGGTTGGAGCATCAGGAGGACGATGTCTCCATAAACTCTCCTCTTCTCCCTTCTCCAGCCCTGACCTCCACTCTGAACTGAGTCACCACCTCATATACATATTCATGTCTTTCTTCTCCTCTTCCATAGGCCTGTCTGTTAGTGTGGCTCACTGCCTTGTTTGTAGGTCTACTCTTCTCCAAGAGCCTCTCACTCTGATTGTGCCCTAGAATCACACACCGACACATCAGAGACATTAGCTATAATCCAAACAAACACAAAAGGTAGTTCATGACCAGGGCAACTCCATGATTTTCTTACTCGAAACTCAGTCAACACTGGGCTCAGCCTCCAAGCCTAGACCCATCCAATCACCAGAACCTCCCCTGTAGTCAGTAAGAACTGAAGAAACATCTTCAAGAAAGCTGCCATGTCTAGTCGCCCTCAAAATAACTATTTTTGGAGGTTTCACAAATGCTCAAAACACTCTGATGAGACCATTTTTAAACTAAATAGAAAGTGTACAGTATAACTAAGACTTTGACATAATGGTTAGTGTTGAATGTTATATCCAGTAAATATCCTGTCTCATCCACAAAATCATCATGATTTTAAGCCTCTGTAAAAACTCAACAGCTGAGTTAAAATGTACAACACACGTTCAACTTTATCTGCTTATACATTGTCAAGTTTCAGAGTCACACTGGTCCATACTGTCAGCCTTCTTCAGCCCACTGTGGGTCGGACTGGTACATGGTTGTTTCTTTCCTCTGGGACATACATACTGCCACCTATTGTCTTAATCTTGTTTAGCATTTCTGGCATAAAAGAGCCGCAATGTGAAAAGAGGACAAAGAAGACATTTTTGAACCCATTTACACCATGTCTTCCACTATAAATCACAGAGAATTCATGTCCAGTTGCCAAACGAATCTCTTTAACCTTGACCATGAGCGAGAATCTTCAACATCAACATCACGGGATGTGATGAGGATATGATAAAGTTCTCTTTATCAACTATTCTTGATTTTACCCACTAAAGAAAAGGAATTGTGACATTATGACACACACCTCTGCATCTAACCCACTGTTCACCAAAGAGTTTACCAGGGAGCAGCGGGTGAGGACACGGCCGTGCTCAGTGGACCTCAGTGGGAACCTGAAAGCTGGTGGATTCGAACCTTGAACCCTCCAACCCCCTGTTCAATTTCTTAACCACTGCTGCGTGTAGAGCCAGGACACTGTTTTTTATGTCATATCATTGTTTATATTGTGTCTACAGTGAACTAGAGTCTTTAATCAACTGTTTGTCAACAGGTCTGTGCCAAACACCTTTGTTACAATTATTTCTATAAATGTTACAACCTTTTTGCTTCTAAAGTTCACTTTTTTCTGAGGTTGACAAAACCCAGACTGTGAAGAGCATTTTCAAGAATACTTCCATTTCCTACTGTTTTGGATTCTGAATTGAACAGAAGCTCCGTCTCGTCACCGTGTCTCGCTGTAGTTGAAACTATTTTTAGTCCGTTTTTCTCCCAGTCCCTTCCTGATACTTTGCTCTGATCCTTCACATGCAAACACTCTTTCATTGGCTTCACTCACTTCTCTCTCCTCCCTGGTTCTCCCTGTGACCACGTGCTGCTTGTTTAGCGATCTTCAGAGCTGGATAATTAACAGCCATCAGACTCACCTGCCACCCCAGGCCTGGAGCTGCCTCTCATTATGAAGCAGGAGATGAATGAAAAGCTCTCAAAGACAACTCACATCCTGACCTCAGGGATTTCTTCACAGCTGCATTAAAACCATATTCTCTTTTATTATAACACAAACACACACATCATGTCACTCTGACTGCCGCGTCTCATTACCCTTGTGCGTCACAGATTCTATGTATACTTAGCTCCCACTGCAGGTTTGCATTCTTTGCCTTGATTGCTACGACTTCCACTGCAGGAAGTCGTAGCAAATCTGGGCCTTTGTTAAATCAATGGAATCAGATCTTTATATTTAAATACTCGTTCAACTGCATGAAAACAACAGTGACGGTGAAGAGTTTTCAGTCAATTGAGAAGTCGCTCACAAGACAAAAAGTGTGGACACCCCGGTTCAGACAATACACCGTTTGATGCCAATGACAAATTAGTGCAACAAGGCCTCCACCTAGTGGTCACAAATGGTAACTATACAAACACTACTTAATAATGTGGTCAAATAAAAAGATTGATATATTAAGAAATTTAATGCACAATATTGGAGTATGTGATAGAAGAGTTGTGGACAGGACAGTTGTGAGACCAACCACGTGTTGACAGGAGACAGAGCTGGAGGTGGAGTTGAAGATGCTGAGAACCTCTTTATACCTCTCAGATTGAGATGGTTTGGACATGTTCAGAGGAGGGACAGTGGATA
>JAFBJS010006273.1:530407-562960 GCA_016785265.1 Paraplagusia blochii
GGATACATTGGTAGAAGAATGATCCTAGAGATGGAGCTACCAGGTAGGAGACAAAGAGGAGATTGATGGATCAGTGAGGGAGGAGATGGAGGTAGTTTCTCAGTCTTTATTTAAATAAACATTCAAGTTCTCAGGACAAATACACACCAGTGCAAAAGTAGAAAATACAGGTGACACAAAGACACAGACAACCTAGAAAAACACTGATATGAAAAAGATAAGTATCAACTATAATCATCATCTTTAAACAGCACCGTAAAGTTCATTCTGCTTTTTGAAATCTTCCATTTCAGTGGTCAACTGATCTTCCTGCAGCATTAAAGTGTGGAGTGATGTAAAGTGTGACATCAACTCTCCACTGTGGGGCAGGTGTTGGTCACAACTCTTTTCCATTTGTATAAAGACGTCTGACACTGTCGTGGTCCACAGTTACACTTTGGTCCTTTACATTCAGGAAGCACCAGAAGACAAAAAACACTTGGTCTTGTTTTTCATCATCATTTTGCATCCAAGTTGTCTGCACGTTCCAATATCCTCTGCAGCTTCTCAACACACGCTGTAATGGAGTGGCTTTGTTGTTGAGCCATCTTGAATCTGGAAAAGAGGGTAAAAAATGAAAAGACTTTAATAATAAAAAGACAGGCTGCATATCAGTGTCCTATCAAAAGAAAAAAGAAAGGAAAAATATGGTCCCAGTCTTTCAATGGACCCAAAAGGTCAATCTGACCAAGGTGTGACGCTGGTATTTCTGTCATTCAATATACAAGGTACTGGTTCAATATAAGGAAAATGGTTCCTGACATTTGTAAATGAACAAGTGCAATTAATATGAGAACTATGTTATTAATATACAAGTTCAAATAAGAAGGTGGTTAACAAAAAAATATAATCAACCCTTCTGTTATTTTACTACCATTAAAGGTAACTATAATCACCTCAGGTCAATAGATACAGCATTGTACTGCCATCTATAAAATATATAAAATATTATTATAAACTCAACTTTAACATCAAGGTGGGGGCCGCTTAATATTGTTTCACGGGTCGTGAGTTTGATACCCCTGGCTTAAAGGCATTCTGTGTTGTCATGGTCACTGTATTCTTCTATACTCTTAGTGGCACAAGGCATTAAATTAACGGCCAGGTTTTAACATCTTTTTCCTGACCGTATATTTAACTTCCAATCTCTACCTTCTGAGGAGCTCTTGACCTCTGGTGGGTTCAGGTAGATAGTGCTGTAGTGCAGTAAGGCTCTGAGCCGCCAGGACGCTGTAACATTGTTCCTTCACTGCGTTATGGTTGGCGGTGTCCCACTGTGGCAGCTCGCTGGTGTAACGCCACGCCATGAGTGCGTGCTCCAGCACGGCGTCCCACTCCTGGTTCCTCAGAAGAACTTGGCCCCACTCCTGGCACGACACCTGACAGTGGAACAGAAGGTCAGTTTCGTTTCATGTACAATTGTTGAAGTCTAAACTTTCCCACAACGTACTTTGAAAGCCACCAGGTGAGGATATGCCTTCCTGTAACAGTGGGCGTCCCTGTTGGAGCCAAATCGTGAATATGGAATAGATCTGTAAATGTTTGTCTTCTTCTGCTGCAAGTCCTCCTGGAGGAACTTCATCTCTGAAGCCATGTTCCTGGGCTCTTGTCTCTGTGAGGAACGACCCAACAACACAACAGTTAATTGGTTTAAAAACCAACTTTTTTAGACACACAATAAACATCATGATGCTGTACCTGCTCCACTGAGATGAGTGACTTGATTAAATGGACCAGCTGCTGATTGGACAGTCGGGTGTGGTGCTCGCCCATCTTCTCACAGTGCTCCTCCACTCTCTCACTCCATGCTTCATCAGCAGACACGTTTACTGCAAAATAAAAGTGATGATTAGAAGTATAAACAACTGACATTGTTGAACAAACAGAACCTCAGTTTGGGCTGTAGGCTAAGATTCTATTGACCAGACCACAGTGATCTACAAACATCAATGATATATGAGCAGAACATACTTCATATACACTTCATTAAATATCAATGTCTGGCACTAAAAAAATAAATAAATTCACTGTACAGCATGGGTCTCAAAATAACGTCCCGTGGAACAATATTTTGTGGCCCCAGCTTGTTGTGAAAGTTGAATTTAAAGTAATATTTTTTAGATTTGTTCTCTACACAGACTCCTTCTGGTTCAGTGTTATATTACACAGAATCTCTGGGAAAGTCATTTTGGCTGAAAGCTTCAACTTCAACTTTATTTGTTTACAGTGCCATATCACAACAACCGTTGTCCCAAGGAACTTCACAAACATTTATGACGCAGACTTTGGTGAAATGATAGTGTTGGTGTTGGTCTTGGTGTTAGTGTTGACCCTCAACGTATTGTATTTGAGTTTGAGACCCTGCTGTACAGAATCAGCACTAGCCTTGTTGCTAATCTAGTTCTACCAGTTTAATCTAAAATGTTTGTTCTTGTTTTAATTTGCCTATAATTTACTATTATTGTTAACATCTCATGAGGTTAAAGGTTCAATGGCAGGACCACTGTGTTACTTACGCTGCTGCATAGTCTTTATGTTTGATGGTGCAATTCTGCGCCTGGCAAGTGGACAAGGAGCTAAGCGTGCACTCAGGATCTCCAGGTAGGACCTCCTCATTGGAGCTGTAATTCATTTGTAATTGAACATATAACATTAACTTCATGATGCTTTCAATGGATTTCTAAGAAAGAGAAGTTCTGATAACTTTTATTTACAGTGGATGGATCCGTTGGTAGGTACAAGACTTCACAACTTACTCCACAATGTTTAAAAGACAACTTTGATGTGAACAGTGGGACAATGATCCAGTAAACTAACAGTTACAGACGTTGCGTTCAAGGACCAGAGCCGCTCCTTCATTGTCCTGCATGTGGCTGCAGTTTATTGAAGTCTTTAATACTTATTGGTACTTATAGTTACTGCTGCTGCTGTTGTTTCCACTGTGTGTTTTCATTTAACAGTAAACTGATGCATTGGCGTCGACGAAACTGTTTATAAAATGTTTGCTAACAAGTGCATTACTCCCCCTTCCCCGCTTTGTGGTCGGGGGGCTGCTATATTAGCCAAAGAAAGTAGCAAATTCCGTCAAAAAATGAAAAAAAAAAAACCCATCACACTAACCTGCATTTTTAAAATAACTTCCTTCAAACTCACCTGGAATTTTAGGCTGAGGAGCAGGTATTTCTACCAGGGCTCGTCGGGACTGGCACACCGCTGCCATTGTGGTTCACAGAACTTTTAACCCTCCACCACAGGACAAACACGGAGGACAACTTCAGATTCTCGTCACCTCCTCGGTCCTCCTGAGGTTTATTTACCCGCTTCACTACGTCCACTAACTAGTTCCACACTAACTTTGACTTTAAATAACTTTGAGAGACTAGGAGACACAGTGTTGTCTGCAACTTTAGCCTGAACCACTACAATGCTGAAGAAGAGGCGCGCCACACGAGTTACCGCGCGGGCGGGGTTAGAACGGAGGCTTTGATCTGATTGGTTGACGTCACGTAAACCGTTAAAGAGGCGCCCAATATGTAAATAGATGACACCTCCCCCAGCTGGTCTCTGGTGGGAGCGCAACACGAAGCAAGTGGAATCCATTCATTCATTCTCTCCGTTGTCAGGTCACAGGGACAGTAGTCCCCACCACTGTCACCCAAATCACACTGTGCCACACTGTGAGCCCCGTGGATTGAAGTGTATGTTTTATTGCCTGTTGCTCAGTGGATCGGAGAGAACGGCAGCTCCATTGTGCCATTTGTCCTGAATATGTGGTATATTTGACAATATTAATATAAAATGATTGTCAGGACACAAATACAAATAAACCAGAAAACTTAAATGTTGAATTAAAACACAGTTTAACAAATTTAAATAATGGTTAAAAAAAAACATTAATAAGTGCAGTGGTTCAAAAGACGTCAAAAAACAGTATTGTCGTTTAACAAACAATCAGTTAATGTCCCTTATTTTGTGAGGTAAAAAGTTTCTAATCTATAACCAAACCAATGCTGATAGAATAACTTCAGACAAAAGTATTTGTAAAACGTTTTAATATATTTGTGAAATATGAAAAAGAAAATAATGTTGTCACTGCAACATTGATACATGTGATAAAATGATGCGTTCATTTCAAAACAGATGAAAAAGTATTAGAAAGACAAGTATTGACTGTGGCAACCTGGAAAATTAAAGTTTTTAAATGAACCTGTTTATACAACAGCAGAAGATACAGATGAGCTTATATATATATACATATATATATATATATATATATATATAGCAGATAAATTCTTCCTAATCCCTGTGTTTTCACCATGTCATATAGATATAGATACAAACATATTATGTTTTCTTCAAAGCATCTGCATGTAATAATTCCCTTTAGATTTCTTGAATATATTTGAAAGTATAATAATCTATGTCAAAGCCGCACTTTGATTGAATTCCCATATTGATATAAATAAATGATCTAAAAAGCTGAATATCAGGCCTTATGACAAATGCTACAGCAGTTATCATTTAATGTATGTACAATAGAAACAGTTTATCACTTACATAAAGCACGTGTAGAAGTGTCTTGATAAGTGATATTTATTATCACAAATATCAGTGAGTTTATGGCTTTGTAAAATATGTTGTTGTTGTTTTTTTTATTTCAGAAAGCGCAAATGCAGTCAGATTGGGCCGCCTAACTAGCCTCTAATACAAATTAGATTATTATTCATACAAGTATATAATATAATAAGCCAGTTACAGTACATTGAGTTATTTTGATATGGAGAATATCTAGAGGTAATACAACCTATAAGCTTTTAGCAAAATACTTAAAGACAGACTGCCGCACCACAGAGCAGGAGCAGGAGTAGCCTCTACTTGCTGAGCAGCGTTTTAAGGGAGCGGGTGAGTGTATTAGCAATGGCCGACATGGTGCTGGAGTGACGGACCAGGGCTTTCATGCTGTGCTCCCCTGGTGCTCCCACCGTGGCTGCCTCAGCTGCCTTCAGCAGACAGATATAGTTCATAACAACTTCATCCACTTTTGCAACAACTTCCCGCTGCTGGTGTGGAGCTGAGGCTCCAAAGCCTCGAACCAGACACATGCAGGCTTCACCGAGACAGCACAGAACCTGGAAGCTACACGTCACAGCTAGCAACATCTCCTCTGGGCTGCTGTGGGCCTGAGCCATCCGCCGACAAGCTCGGCCCAGTTCTTTGGACTCCACGGACAGAAGTTGCTTGTACTGTGACACGTCCTGAAGTGGCATTTGAGGACCGCGCTCGCACTGACCTACGCTGGACCTCACTAGTGCAATGAGCTCACTGGCATCACGGCGGACATCAGTGAAGCCAGACGGAGAGCTGTACATACGATCTTTGAGAGTATTAATACGGGCCAGACGGTCACTGAAGCTCATGTTACTCAGGACCTCCCTGTACAGCTTCTCCCTAGCTCCCTCTACTGTTGAACCGCAGGACTTCAGAGATGATGAAGTCACACCATCCAGATCAGTCTTACTCTCATCACAGCCTTTTCTGGGTCTCTCCCACTCCATCTCATCATCTTCACCTTCACTCTTATGCTTAAAGAAACAATAACTGAAGGGGCCGTTGCATCTCCAGGGACTAGTATCCAGTTTTTGAGAACCCTTTATGTGTTTAAGGTCTTTTTGCAGTGGAAATACTATTGATGCCCTTCTACTGTCTAATCTACTGCCCATGGACCAACAGGTGGTGTTGGAGGACACAGAACCTTGGGAGTAACTCTTGGAAAGGCGCTTTCTCGTTGGCCTCTTTTGACCTTTGGTGTCAATTTGCTGGGCTCCAGATGGCAACAAGGGCTGTTGACTCCGGCTTCGGGTGAGCTTATCAAACAAAACCTCCACACTCCCAGAACTGGCTGTGACGTTGCTGGAGCTGCGCTTGAGTTCCCGGCCTCTGGGCAAGCTGTTGCCTAAAGTCCCAGTCTGGGGGACGGTAGAGGCAACACTGTGGATGTGGTTCTGGTTCTGTTGGGACTGCACAGTATGGATGGAATTTTGTGTAAGCCCTACAAGGCTGGAGCTTGTCTTAGCTTGACCAGGTGGAGGTGGTGGAGGAGGTGGAGCGGCTTGACATTGTAAGTTGTGAGCTGGAGATGTACTAGAATATCTGCTGGAAGGAGATGTATGCCTGGTAGAGGCCATTGGGTTTTCAGCTCTTCCTATGGAGCTGCTGTTGACTTCTGCTTGTTGACTATTTACATTGTGTTCAACTGAAAAACACAAGGAGTCTTCTGGGCGGACATTTGGAGATTGACTAACTCCATGTCTGGCCCTCGGCTCGTCAAAACTGCCGCCAGGTTGGCTCTTTGACCGCCGAGGGCTACGGTACGTGTTAGCCCCAACATTAAGGTTTCCAGCAGCGGGCATGAACTCCCCATTGTGACTCATGGAGTTTTGCTCACCTTCATGTTCAGAAAGAGATCCTCTCCTGTGTGTGGTGGCTGCCCTGAAGGCGAGGTCTTCAAGTGGTCTTCTGTGATCCAGCATTTCAGGATTTCTCTTAAGTTTGGCAGGAAGTGTGACTGAATGGTAAGACCCAGCATTTCTATTGAAAAGTTTTGCATTTGCAGTATTAGAATTTGGGCTGAATGAAAATGGAGAAGATGTGGCAGAAGGTGTGCATGTACAGCGGGCGATGGTGTTGCTCTTAGTCTTCACCAACTCTGCCAGGTGAGGGTTGCTGGTGACCAAACGCCTGCTGTCCTTTTTCATGCCGCCTGCACTTTGCAGCTTCCCTCCCTGATGCATCTGACTCACTGTTAAATAGTTGATCAGTTGTCTGTAGGCATCACTGCCTTCCTTCTTGTTTGATCCTTTTACACCGGCCTGTTGTTTCAGCTGACAATCACTCTGGAGCTTCTTGTTTTCAAGAATTGCACTGTCCCGATGCCTCGATGGTTTGAGTGAGGACGTTTTGCCTGGTTCTCCTCCAGCAGGTGGTGGGTACAGGTTGGGGAGCATCTTCCAGAGAAGGACAGGATCAGCATGTGGGTGAAAATCTTTTCCCTGCGTGTTCTTCCCAGTGATGCTGTGAGGAACTCCTGATTTGCTTTCATCGTTTCTCCGGAGTAAAGATGAAGAAGAACTGGAAAGTGCATGTCGATGACACTGTTGAGGTTTGGACTCAACAGCACTTTGGACCGGTGGCGAATCATTGAGGGCTGCACAAACACTGCTGTTAGTGCTGCCACCAGCATCTAGTGATGAACACACAGAACCCTGCAGAGAACTTTGGGCTTCTCCTTGCAAATTTGAAATCCTTTTTGCAAGGTGATACTCACACAAGCGTGCTACACTTTGCTGTCTGGACATTGGCTGATGTCTCTGAAAGCCATCTCCTCTAGAATTGACGGTCGGTGAGACCAGTGATGCTACAACAAGGTGTTCTTCTTGCTCACTTGACGTAGCTTCATTATCTGCTGCACAGTTTCCAATGTTTACACTGTCCAAGCAATTATTGGAAGCAGAGGAGGAAGGAGAGGGAATTCTGTGATGGTCAACAGAACAACTGCTCACACCAGAATTTGCAGCTTTAAAAGAATTCTGTCTCCCTTGACTTTCTCCTTTTTCACAGTATGGAATATGACTGTGGTCTGTGGCTCCACGCTGCCCTTCACGTGTGCTGAAGGTGTTGTACTTCCCACGGGAGTCGGCCGACTTTCTGTAATGCTTGCCACCTGGTGTGGTAGACTTTGGACGCTGAAGAGTAGATGAGTAGTTGGTCCTGGATCCTGGGCTGAGACTGTTCTGCCCTGATGTCGTTGGCTCTAACTGGAGGGTCTGCCTTGAAGGAACTGGTGGAGATTGAAAGTGCCCCGTTGGACTGAAGCTGTAATGTTGTGTTGATCCTCCTGTTCCAGGCGAGACAGGAAACTCGGTTTTTTCCTCTAGCAAAGGTTGGTATCCTTCCCTTGTGGCCACCAACAGACGCAGGTGGCTTTCACCCAATCTGTGAGAAGCTGCCAACTCAGAGATTTCTGTAATCTCTGAGGAGTTGGTCTCATTTCCAGAATCCGAGGATGATCCTGGGCTAAAGCCTCGAGCTGAGAAAACACCTAAAATACAGCAAAAAAACTCAATAAATGACACAAACAAATATTATTGAAGGAAAACAGATGAAAATGAACAAACCTGAGTTTCTACTAGTAGGTGGAGGAGGAGGAGGAGGCATTTGTTCAGAAACAGACAGAGCCTGGAGTGCCTGGAGAGAATTAATGACTGAATTCTCCAACCTTCTCGCTCCTCCAGTCGATCCTTCAACTAATGTAACAGGGTTACCAACAGTGCCCTGGGAACCTTGTTGCTTCCCCTCAGATGTCATGTCCTCATCTGAACAGTCTCTGAAGCCCGGGGGCGGTGCTGCGATGGCCAGGTTGAGTGTCTGCAGCAGCGTGTCATCTTCCTCTTCGTCCACACCATCGTCTCCCTCAGGAGGTGGGAGAGACGTCAGGTCGATGATGTCATCCGTGGAACCGGAAAGTGTGAGAAAGGTGGTGTTGCCAACGGTGGTGGGCAGCCCTCCTTGGTTAGGAGTGCAGTTTGAGTTTCCAATGATTCTGTCCTCACTCACTGGTGTTCCACCAGTTGAGTCTTCCTCGCAGGAAGCCTCATCATCATCTTCTGCATCATCTGTGGTGTCCCGATACAACAGATCCCTCAACAATGGCTCCTCACCACCTTCCTCACTGATTATATTGCTATAAACATGTGTCAGACCAGTGAACTGCACCTCGTCACAGATTGCACTGTTGTGCAAATACGGGGGTTTGGTCTCAGAGACCTCTGGACTCTCTAACAGTCTGTCGTAGCCAAGTCTCTTGGGCCTGTTTGGAGGCTGGTCTCCTCCGCCAAAAATAAAAGACACTTTGGCAGTCCGTGGTGAGTCATTAGGTTTGTGTCTGGTTGCCGGAGGAAGAGGAGGTGGCAACGCCCCCCTGTGGATCACAGGTTCTCTGTTGTTGGCTTCTCTTTCCCAGGATTCTGGAAATGCTTCATTCCTGTTGTTCATTTCTCCTCGGCTGAGCAGGTTTTCTACATTGTCCCCCAAAGATCTGTTGTAGGGCCACTCCAGGGTCGCATCTTCACCTGTGGAGTTTTGTATACTTTATTATTGAAGAATTCTGTGCACTTCAATCAGGCACACAGTGAAGTGAAGTTTATGTTGATTTGACATGAAAGACGTAATTATTAAAAAAAAGAAAAGTGCTTGAATTTTACATATGAATAAATCTAAGAACCACTCACTGCTGTCCTCCCCTCCTGTACTGTTGCAGTGAGCCACGTTGAAGATGGATCTCCTAGCGTCCACTAGGAGGCGGTAATAGCCTGCTGTAAGGCAGGCCAGGTTCATTGCATCGCTTGATTCCATGATGAGAGTAATAGGCTGCAGAACATCACAGCAGAGGATAAGATTAGATGAAGACAATGAGGTTTAGTTCACTCAGTCCTAGATATGCTCACCCTGACGTCCAGAACATGTAACTCCAGTCGGACGTTGGTTTCATCCTCGGTCAGTATTTCAATGCGGTTAACGTGGCTAAAATCAGCCAGCAGAGCCACCAGGTTGGTGCGGACGTTGATGACATGGCTGATCCCATATCGTGGTCCTACCAGCAGAATCACCTCCGTCTGCCGCTCTCCCTGCTGCAAGACAAACATGATCAGTCAGAACCTTGAGATTTGAGTAGAAAAACACCTAAAAACAGGTTCTCTTACCAACAGAATGCACTTGAACTCCCTCCCTCCATAGAGTCTGAGTTCACTAAGGTACCTCAGGTAATGCACCTTGGCCTGCAGAGCAGTCAACTGCACAGAAGGGGGAAGTAGAAGACATTAGACACAACCTCTCCAACCTCAGCTGAAACATTTGTCTTCTAATGTCAGGATGTGAAGCAGTCTCCAGCCACGTTGCTGTGGACCACTGGCTTTCCATTCTATCTGTACTTATGATTCAAATCAAATCAAACTCCACCTCACTGCCTCCACTGGCTCTTTTTACTCTTCCAACGCTGAAGCATAAAAGTACATTTGTCTGCGTCTTAGACAAGGTTTTCTCACTTCTCAACATCTTGTTAGGTTGTGGGAGTAATTCATCACAGGACTGAGAAGAACTTTGTGGAGAAGTTGACTGGAAACATCTGTGATTTGATTTGTATCCTGGTTAATCAGTGCAGCCAGGCTGTATATTTCTCCTCCATTTAACACAGTGAGTAAATAGCACATAAATATTACTGCTCCCACGCTCTCAAGTAGATCAAGATCTTTGACAAGGACGACAACATTAGGTTAACCTCAATTATTTGTTCACTGGAGTTAAAGCTGTGTCTCAGTTAGATCATGATGAATACAGTGCAGTAGGTTTGAGAGTCAGTGGTTTAGTCTCCAACCTGTCCAACCTGTATTCAGAGTGTGGACAAAGTCTTCTCCAACAGTGGACATGAGTCGACCCTTCATTTGCAGGAACATTTAATGTGATGTTGAGTTTGAGTTGAAAGGCTGCAGGTGAAAGAACCTCTGCCTTTGTGAACTTAGTAAAGAAGTGAAGAGAGTAAACATTGTGACCGACCTGATCGTGTCCGTGTGTGTGTGTGTGTGTGTGTGTAAATATAAATATCTCATTGATGCACACGGTGATAATGTTTGTTATTCATGTCAACACTCAAGGTCTGGTACAACCCGGGGTCTGAGGTTGACAAGGGCAAGAACCTTCGTAACACTCAGCCCGTCAGCAGGGCTATTTTAAGGCATTGCGTCAGGAAACAAAGTGATTGGGTTCTTGTGGGCCGTGTGTGAGTGTGTGTCAGTGTGTGAGTGTGTGTGTGTGTTTGTCAGAAGTTAATTAGCAAAGGCAAACAAAGACATTCAAAGAAAGCAACATACTTTCTTCCCCGGGGGAACGAGGTTCTGGTTGGTTTTGAGGATGTGTGTCAGAGCCTTCTTGATGTTTTTCTCCTTCATGGTGGACAGGACGGCCGGGGGAAGGAACAGGGGCAGACCCCACTCCTTTCTGAAGAGAAAAAAATGGACTTTTACTTCATTTGGCCAAATTGGCCACAATTGTCTAACCTGAACACTTTGGTTTTGGACCCTGCAGACTTACTGGATGTATTTAAGAGAGACTTTCTGGCTCTGTCTCATGGTCACGGTGAGGATATACATCTGCAGAGCAGCCAATCGCAGTGCTGCATCGTACTTCAGCTCCGGGCCGAAGCGTTCCAACACCACATCATTACAACTCTGGAGAAGAACAGGAGAGGAATTTAGTCAAATGAATTTCCAACAAAATCATCTCAATCTCAACTTCATTTTAATCCTCAGTTTGTCCTGGCAGTGATTAAATAACTTCTCTGGTGAGAGACTCCGGGAAACTAAATGGAAGAGTGACAAGGAAGTATAATTAGATTCCCGTCTTCCAGGCAATTCCAAACAAGCAATTACCACAGAGTCCAAAGGGAGAGAAATATATAATTTAACCTAAACAAAAGTGAAACTTAAATTTCACAAACTGCATTACAGGACATAATGAAACCAACATGGACTGTGATATTAGGGTTAGGACTCACCTGAACGTAGAGGTATTCAAATGCTACAGCGTCACGTCTGAGCAGCTCAACTGGGTCTCTGGGCACAAAGCTTATTCTGAAGAAACACTTCATCTTGTCAGAGCCGGGCCTTTGGGTCACCTGGTGGAGGGTGTGGGAGGTAGTGGGGGGTGGTTTAGGTTTATCATGTGTTGACGAGTGAGAAGATCTCCTCATTTGTGAACACAATACTTAAGTATTACTTCACCAGATTCTCTTATAACATCGTTTTATTTATTTTCTAGCTCCGTCCCAACAAGTGTAGAAGTCAGCAGTCGTATGGGAGTCACAGTATGAATACAAACATTTGACTGATGACAAAAACAACACAACTTTAATAATGATGATGAAACAGAATCAGGGAGTCTGGACTCTGCTCCACAGCTGGAGGAGTGACCTGCAGCTGGGCCACAGGGTTTGTTTTATCAACGTATTGGAGCAGAAAGTTCATCTGCAACAATGTCTCCAGTTCTGCCACAAATGTGTGTTATGAATTTCAAAAGAGTCTTCCTGCCGTCTCATTAGAATGTAGCAGACAGGCCATGTGTGTGTGAGTGTATGTGGGAGGATAGGTGTAATGTGAGCTGTCGTCCCTGCTGTGCGGCTGCTGATAAATTGCCACAACGCTGTCCGAATGCAAAGCAGCGTTGCTCATGTTTTTGTGTCCGTTGCAAAGGCGATGTAAGCTAACGGGGAGGAGGAAGCGTAAAAGGAAACATCGATCACCTGAGTAAGCATCTCCTGCTCGTGCAGGAGAAGCAGTTTGCTTCCGGCAGTGTCCGTTCTCTGCTCCACCATGAGGGAAAAGTGTTCAATGCATCTGATCGACAGCTTCTCCTGCAGGGTCAGGAGGACGTCCTGAGAAGAAACCAAAACACGTTGATTAAAGGTGGTGTTGGATGTCATAGCGAGGTCACAGTAGATCAACAGGCCTTAACCTATAGAGCAACTACAGGGTGTCCAACTCCATTTCACAGTGGGACACATTTAAAAACTAACATGAACTCAAGGGACAAACTGAATATTTGTTGAAAATAAATGTCATCAGTGGGTTTTTAACCTGAAAATATGTCGCTTCTCCAGATATTAAATGCATGGCGGTGCTAGGGTCTCCTTGGGTCTCCTAGCAACATATTGCTGGGGACCCCAACCTATCAATGATCAAAAATTTGATTGTGCCCCCTAGTGGCCAGAGCCCCAGGCTTGTGCCTTTTCAAGTGTTGCCTCTGATTAAATGCTGATCTGTTGACAGGTCAACATAAAACACCCATAATATCTCACTACCTTCTGTTCAAAGGCTGGTGGCACATTTTTACAGATGTTTATCACCCATAACATCTTCATACCCTCTGTTTAATGGAGTAGCAGCACATTTTTATAGATGTTAAAGACCCATAAAATCAATATGACACATTTAAAGGGAGGGTAGGAAATGTTATGTGTCTGAAGTAGAGTCACATTAGTCTAGTAGAGTAGACTGCTTTCACTAATTTTAGTCACTTGACAACAGCAACCTGAGCCTCTCCCCCTGGTGGCTATGCCTAGGGCTGCATCCAATTGATCTCATTCTGTTTTTCTGGCCTTGATTGTGAATCAGAGCATGAACCATTAACAGCAAAGGTCTGGTTTCTTTGTCTCTGTTAGAAATGATTTGAAAAGTTTCATCAGTTCTTTTGTTCTTTGTTTCCACTGTGAAAGAACCTGCAGACGCTGATCTGCGTACGCACCTTGATGGAGGTGCTGCAGTCGAAGCGAAATGACTTGGTCTGTCCGTTCTCCAGGTAAACCTTCAGAACATTGGGCATGAACAGAAGGGAGTTGTCCTTCGCGGGGTTCTGAAGAAAACAGAGAACATCTGAAATGTGATACATTTTCATTTTCCAACAGTGAATGAATTATTCTTCTGTCCCACTGAGCTGGGACATGAGGTCAGTGTGGACCAGCTGTCACTGTAAACATGACGTATGGAGGCCGAGGATGTAGAGTGTGAGTGTGTCAATGATGGACTCACAGGAACCTGTCCGTTTATGATAACCTCCTCCGCAAAGCGCACTTTGACCGGATTGGACTTGAGCATTGCTTTTTTGGCTGCACTGATGAAGGCCGACTTAGGAGACTAGGAGGCAGATGTCCAAGAAGAGAGAAGCAGAGAGAGAAGAGGGTGAAATGGTGGAAGACAGAGACAGACAGATGGAGGGAAGGAAATCAAAGAAACATCAACACATGGTCCAACAGATTCATGCACATTAGTGCTGTCATCAAGTAAAACTTCTTCACAGCCAGCATCAGATGAACCTCCACCCAAAAATAAAAAAAAATTGGAAAAAGGACAAACATCAGGATGTGAGCAAATTAAAGAGCAAGGTATACAAAGTTGAACTTAAATAAATTCTAATGTTGTTGTTCCAGGGAATCCATCTTCCCTGGGATATTTGTGATGTGATTTTTTCAAAAGATTCAAAAAAGGGACAAATGGAATGGGTTTTCAAGGGCGGACAGAGTCCTGCCAGTGAGATAATGCAATTTTGTCCAAACAGACGATCAACTCACGGGATATGGCTGCACCACAGTCAACATGATGGTCTCTTTGCAGCTTCTGAAACAGCAAGTGCACAGAAATTAAAGAGCAAGGTATACAAAGTTGAACTTAAATAAATTCTAAGGTTGTTGTTCCAGGGAATCCATCTTCCCTGGGATATTTGTGATGTGATTTTTTTTGTCAAAAAAGGGACAAATGGAATGGGTTTTCAAGGGCGGACAGAGTCCTGCCAGTGAGATAATGCAATTTTGTCCAAACAGACGATCAACTCACGGGATATGGCTGCACCACAGTCAACATGATGGTCTCTTTGCAGCTTCTGAAACAGCAAGTGCACAGAAATTCACAGACCGCTTGAAAATCATGAGCACAAGTGGAAAACTATTATTTTCTGCAAGAAATAGAATGTAATACATAGTTGTCAATTTGTGAAACATTGATGATAAACAAATGGAAGAGAAACAGCTTCTACCCTTGTTTGTCCAATACTTGTCTTCTTTGGTCTGTGCTCTAATCAAGTGCATTACGTCTGTATAGTATAGTAAGTATAAGTTTACACTGATTCTCATCTTTACATAGTTTCCTGAAGGATACTACCAAGGGTTAATTAATGAAGTTCTATCCATCCATCCATCCATCTGCCATCATAAGTCCTAAAATGGGTGGTATGTATCTCCAACTCCACCTAGCAGTTTTTCTGCTGGTTCTGCTCTTTGGTAGGAGGATCCTGTCCCTGATCAGACTTCTGTGTCTGGTGACAGTGTGCAGAGGATTTTGGACGTCACTAAACAATTCCTTCATCACACCATCGCTGTGAGCTACTTCTGTCTCGATCACCTATTCACCTAATTGTGTGAGCAGGTGGTGTGTACCTACCTCACCAGGTCAATGACCCGTTCTCTAGGAGCTGAGGTGACAGGTTCATCATAAATCATGATGATCTCATCTCCCGGCAACAGTTTCCCCTCAGACGGGCCGCCTGCAAAGAAGACGCAGCTGTGTCTGAATGAGTCAGTCTCAACGTTAGCAGCACATTCATTAGTTCCATGGCCTGCACCCGGCCCTGTGTTGATTGATTATTGATAAGACTAATCAGTGTCTGTGTGCAGTCACTGATGGTTGACAGCTGTAATGGATGGAAGCAGCAGTTTGGCACTAATTTGGTAATCAGCCAGTTAACAACACGTCTGAGGGCAAAATAAATGATTGGCATTTATCAAATGTCTCACCAATGGTTGTAAAATTAGGGAGAAGACCTGACTTGTCCACACAGTCCCTCCAGAGACTGACATGTCCTTATATATTAGAGGGACACGGATGCTAATCCACCTTTAAAAACAACTTTCCTGAACCAGAGATCGCACCAGAGTATAAGAGTATATATGGAACTACCTGAAGTAACTGAACGGACCACAACTGGCTTCTCACTTCCTGCCACGAAGCCAAAGCCCAGGACTGGGTCACGTTTCATCTCGATCAGACGAGGAGTGGGAGGAACCATGTCCTGGTGAACCTCCTCCAGAGAACTGCTCTGGGACATTTGACTGAAATATAAAAAAGCAAAAAAGCAACATTTTTATTTTTCTTTAAATTTTATTTGTGATTTTTATTTTTGTTGGTGCATTAGCAGACATTTATTTTATGCTTATGTACAATTTTATTGCTTTTATTCATTTTTTTATGCTATTTTTGTGTGTGTGTGTGTGTGTGTGTGTGGGGGGGGGTTACAATGAAATGTAGGATTGAGAAAGGGTTAACACTGGTCGTGATTTATAGCATCCTTTTCCCAGCCATCACTGCGAATCACTTACGATGAGAGCAGCACTAAAGCGTAATGCACCATATTAGATTACTGTGGGACAGGGAGAATGCAGAGTGCCTGTTAATTAAAGGGTGAAATACACTTTCTGTGGTGGTTAACTCGTCCTCTTCTCTATCTGCTCTGAGCTTAAAAGGCCTCCTTGGCAACCGCCGCTTCCTCTCCAGGATGTCTATTCTTACCTGGCCAGTTGGCTTTTAATTGACTTTCATCTTTGTCTACTTTTACTGTCCATATGGTGGCGCGCAGGAGTTTCTTGCTTCGCATCTTGCAGACTTTACTTTGTTGCCATCATTATGGCTCAATAAATGAGGAAAAAAAGTTAGTCTAACGCTTTGTCTAACGCTGCTAGTTTTCATGCACCTGAAGTTCCAAATCCCCCTGGATGAAGAATGTTCCAAACATATGGGGCTGCAACTTTATCTCCACCCAATCCGGATCAGTCTCAAACTCTGCCCCACCTCCCTTCAGTTTCTCTCCGACATTGTTGCATTGCTCCGTATTGTACATAAGGCAGAGAAATCTCTGAGCTAAATCTGTCTGTAATGAAGCATGTTCCAATCTGTGGCGCCGGCTCATCTTCCCTGTCAGGGTCAGAGTGGTTTAATCCCAACACAGGGGAGAGGGTGGACAGGGTCAAATGGAATATAGAACACAGGTCTGAACAAAACAGTCTCGCCTTCAGTGGACCATGAATACTGACATTAAAAAAAATCACAAAAATAATAATAATAAAAAAAGAATCAAGAAATAAAAAAAGTCTCTCACTTTGATTTTTCCTTTGTGTTGTGGTTGGAAATTGAATTAATTCAACACTTTTAGGAACCAATATGAATAAAACATTTTTGCATAAAAGATCCAATCATTACAACAAGTCAGTCTGGAAACTTTGAAAGTACAGACGTTCATTTTAACATCCAGAATATGCAGTTAAATATTATTTCTGTTTTTCAAACAATTCTGTTCTTCTCTTCTCTCTCCCTTATGTTTACATCGTTTTGCTATATTAACAATTTTACTTTATTATCTTATTTAGCCCTAATTGTATCTTTGTCCATGCAAATCTTTAAAAGATAAGGTTTAAAAGATATTCTATTTCTAAATGTATGCATTGTCACAAAGAATTTTACATAATATTAATATTACTGTGGTAATATTGCAATTTACCACAGTTCACGTGTACTGTGGGTTTTACTCTCACATTTGTTAGAGTACATTAGAGACCTGTTAAAGGAAATGTCAGAATTAAATCTCACTTTACATGTTTTTATACTGTGCACAGAAATGAACTGGAACTTGAACTTTTCTTGATATTTCAGTCTATAAATAACAAAGACAAAGCAAAATGCAGAGAAAAATGTTAGAAACACCACAGGGTGAAGCTCAGAGAAGAGAGTGAAAAATCAAAGAAGCTTCATTTTCACTTGTAAAGTTATTAATATGGGCTATAATTCATCCCCTTAAAGGTGGTACAACCTCATTGTTCATCTGATTTGCATTTGAACAAAAGGAAACCATTTGGGAGTTTAGATAAGTTAACATGGCAGGAAATGAGAAAAGTCAAGTCTGTCTTTCATTTAAAAAGGTTTAGAAAGAAGGAGATAATTTAATTAATCACCTTTTCCCCCAGTTACTTATTTGCATTTAAATAAAAAGACTGTTCGCCCGGTCATTATAACCTACAAAGGTAAATAACCAGTTCCATTAGACAAGGCCTGCACTTTCCTAGTGAGGGATAGAGAACTGTGCTTGGTGAGCTGAGCTCATGGTCAAACATACTTGATGAGGCAGTGAGGCCCCTCCCTGTTGCTGGTCATGCTGTCCCAGCTGTACGGCGGCCCCTGAAGTCCTCCCCATGGACCTAAGGCAGGAGGTGGCCAACCTGACGCTTTGTTCTTATGACTACAGAGAGAGAAATAAGAAAAAGGAAAAAAACACATATGATATAAAATATTTGGTGTTTTTCATACGTTTCATACATGTATTTCCTCAGCTAACTCAGCTATTCATGTATATTAAGGAAAATGTTCCTTTTTAATTATGACATAAGCCTCTGTATATGTGTTTAAACACACAAGCCCACGGTGTTAGATTATAAAGTTTAATCTCCTCTAATCTAATCTGATCCTAATGAACCCGAGACCAGCTTATGGCGCTGCGTCTCAAGCTGCATGGATGTTACCCCCTGCCTGCGTTTTCTCTTTTCAGACAAAAATTCTGCAGTAATGACAACCGTGCAGTACCTCATTGAATCACAAGGGGGCACTGTGATAAGTCTATGAACAAAGCACCGACCAGATAAAAGAACTTAATGGAAATAATTTAACTGTAGTTGGTGGGAAACTCAACAAACAGGTTCCTATTGGGGGGGACAGGCAGACAGACAGACACATAGACAGACAGACAGACAGACAGACAGCTGTGTACAGTGCCAATCAATAGATGCACACACTGTCACAACCTCTGCAAATCTGTGTGCGACTAAGAAAGGCTGAAGGCAGCAGATTCATTTATGGACAACAATGGGAAATAAGACGTCCAATAAGAAACAGATAAAAAACAAAGCCAGTGTAAACTATATGGGATTATTGAGTCTTTTCTAGTTTGTCAGCAGTCTTCTGCTTCGTTGAGACGGTGAATGTCAGTCCTAGACCTGGATCTGTCAACTCTGCTCCAATCAATGTAAAGAGTATTAAAATAAACTCAGTAAACATGCATACTAGATGAGGATGTCATCGCCGTAGGAATCCAGATGCTCTACTCCCACACTCTGCTTTCCGTAATACATCAGGCCTTTATGTCATCACTAACAGTGCATGGAAATTAAACATCAACTCCAGGAGAAGGTGAGAAAACAGCCGACATCGTCCGTATTTCCATTACAATCCAATATGTCTTTGTCCTCTGACTCCACTTCATGCTGGTCCTGCGTTTCCTGGAGAAAAACAAAGAGCTTTGGAATCACAGCGAGGGACGTTTGTCTTCATAGACTGGAGTGAGTGGTTGAGGAGAACCCTCAGCGTGTGTCTCCACGGTCGCCTGTCTTTGTCATCGTGCTCATGCTCATGCTGCTGGGATGAGCTTTGGGTCCGAAGTGAACTAAACCACTGTGGCCTCGCCTTCTTTATCCCATAATCCCTCTCATCACACTGGAAACAAATCCACTGTGTGTGTGTGTGTGTGTGTGTGTGTGACAGAGGGAGAAACAGAGAGTGTCAAACTGAGTGCAACTGTGCGTGTACACAAGTGTGTGTGTGTGTGTCTGTGTGTTCTCTACATGGAGGAAGAGGATTTTCAAGAAGAGTAAAAAAGGTGGAAACATCGCTGCGACTCCATGCTCTAAAAGCCAGAAGAGAAAATAACTTCACCTGCAGCATCAATATTTCATTTTCCTATAATATTATTTTTATCTTCCATCAGAACTTGAAAAACTCAAACCAGCATCACCAGCACCTTCTTCCTTCCCTGTAGAGGGCGCTATAAACAAGTTGTTATTGTTGTAGTTTAATTGTTTTTTGCTGCAAATGACTTTTGCATTTTAGGCAACAAGAAAATACACTAACCCTAACTTTAGTTTAAAGTATTGTATAGTATATATATTTGTCCTCACTCTATTTTATTGACTTTGCTTCACTTGACTTAACAGAACCAAACCAAACACATGCACTTTAAAGCAGCAGCAGCAGCAGCAGCAGCAGCAGCAGCAGCAGCAGCAGCAGCAGCAGCAGCAGGGTGTCAGGCGCTGAGGACAGAACCTTCACTGCAAAAGGCCACAGTATTGATGGCACAGAACCTTCCAGACTCTTTCTCTTGAAATTGGACTTATTTAATGAATTTGGCAGCGAGATTACAAAAACATGTTAATGAATATATGTATTTTAAATTTATTGTATTTTGTTCCAATAGTATAAAAGTTAATTTTTCATTTTGTCACCAAGGTTTTTTTCCATGTACTGTTGAGTTCTGATAGTCTGAGTTTACTTAGTTGGTTTGTGTCAAATAGGTTATAAAAATTAATGTTCCAAAAATGAGTAGCTCTCTGTGTCTTTTATTTAGTAAAAGCAGCTCTGAAGGGGAAACGTTGGAGACGCCGAGTCCAATGTAACTGATTTCAGCACCATAGACAGCTCTTTGTCTGAGGTTAGGGTTAATAATCAGGCCCCGCCCAGTAACATCACACAGATTCACGCTTCCATGTCCAAACATCAGTCAAACTTCTCCAGTTCAACACTTTGACACTAAACTCTCCTCCAACACAAAGTCCATGATTTAACTGCGTAAACTGTCCATCGAGAAAAAGGTCTCGGATGGAAACACATGGACGCTCTGTGGACTGGAACCAAAGACATAAACCCATGCTCTGCTCAGTGATTGTCCTTTCCTGCATCATCGCCTGCCATTTAGTCGCCTGGAAACGAGGACAGGAAATTGTCCGTGTTTCACGTTTTCTTTGGAATACAAGGTGCCTTTCAGGAGGAGTGAAGCACTTTGTTCAGGGAATCACAGCTTGAGTGCAGTTTGCTGTGTTCC
Organism: Paraplagusia blochii; assembly: GCA_016785265.1. NCBI lineage: Eukaryota > Metazoa > Chordata > Actinopteri > Pleuronectiformes > Cynoglossidae > Paraplagusia > Paraplagusia blochii. The sequence continues at coordinate 550,958 of JAFBJS010006273.1, forward strand.
TACAGACCAATAGACAGTTTTATATACAGCCAGTGAATGATGTTGATTTCCATTGGCTGTTCATCAATATTCAGGGAAGTTGGCAGACAAGGAAGATGCAGTGAATTCATTTCTAAACTTGAAGTTTGAAATTGACTGTCAGAATCAGGAGAGGAACAGGCATGGACAAACTAAGGCTCGGGGGCTGGACTTGGCCAAGGCCCGTTAAACTTCAGCCTTTTCCCTGCAATAATGTTCCCCCCAGTAGATGGCCTCATCAAGGGTAATAAAAAGAAGCTAGAAAAGCTAAAGTTGCCAAAGAAATCACTCAGATCAACAAGCAAAGATCTTGACCATTAGAAGAAGTTGGAGAAGGAGAAGAAGGTGTGAGACAACAACTTCTTGGAAAGGATTGGTGAGAAAGTATGCAGACAATTTACAGCTGAAGGGGCAGTGGTGGACCAGCAGTTCAGGTTTCAGAAGATTTCAGGTTTGAATCCACCAGCTGCCAGGTTGGTGTTCTGAGGTGTTCTGAGCTTAGCACCGTCCTGACCAACATAACTTCCACTGAAGGCTCATAGTGTGGTGCAGTGTGATTTGGGCGGCAGTCATGGAGACTACTGGCTTCCTGGTAATGGAGGACGATCCACACACTTTGTTGATACTCGGTTGAGTTCATCCTCCTTTTTCCCTTGGTTCCATGTGTAACTCTGTGCATAAAAGTCTAAAAAATGTGTGTGTGTGTGTGTGTGTGTGTGTGTGTTCAGTTATAGTTCTGCAGTATTTCAAGGCTCATAGTGTGGTGCAGTGTGATTTGGGCGGCAGTCATGGAGACTACTGGCTTCCTGGTAATGGAGGATGATCCACACACTTTGTTGATACTCGGTTGAGTTCATCCTCCTTTTTCCCTTGGTTCCATGTGTAACTCTGTGCATAAAAGTCTAAAAAATGTGTGTGTGTGTGTGTGTTCAGTTATAGTTCTGCAGTATTTCCATTGGTCTGTATATGGAGAGGTTTTTATAAAAAGAACAATATCATACACTGTGTGATAGTGTTTCCACCTGATCGTCATTTACATGTTGCCAAAGAGCAACAGGAACCACTTTACGGAGCTGCTCTTCAACCTTTGCTGCACAGCAGTGTGTCACAGTGGGACAACAGACAGGCAGCAACAACACAACATTGATTCTGAGTAAATGTCACACAAAATCCTGTGGAATCGTAGTGGATGGAGACGAAGAAGCTTAAGATCAGGTGTGAACAGGTGTGAACTGTGTCTTTTAAAGGAGACTCATGATTGTTTTGGTCCAAAGCTGCTGCTGCTGCTGCGTTAGATTTGATTCAAACATTGTTTCTCAGATTTGTTTCTTACTTTCTCTTTTACTTGGGTTGGACATGGCTTGATGACATGTCAACTGGGCCGAACCAGTACAATCATAACAATGATTTCCTACAACCAGAGCTTGGAACCGGGTCAAGGAAAAGACACTGGGAACTTTTGGCATTTTGCTTGGAACAGAAACAAAATCATTGTAACATTTTGATCTGGAATAGAAAGGAAAATATTGGTGAGCAGTATAGTACTTGTTGTGTTGTTGTTATTCCTCAATATTCCCGTGCAGGCTACAGTCAAAGTGTCCTTTCAGGAGATAAATGACTAAACAAGATATTAAAAGAACCTAATAAAACCTGTATAAACTGGTTTCAATCTGTGAAGCAGTTCAAAGCCCTGCCTTTAACTAAAGTACCGTCTATGTTTTTATTCAAAAACGTACAAGTTTATGAGGAAACCTTTATATTTAATGTAACAACTCTTTTTGGACCGCAGACCATATGTTTGACACGCCTGGATTAGATCTAATCCCAACAACATATTGAACCTAATGGCATATTTTCCCCTTGTTTCATTAGGGTTATTCCCAATACAAAGATTGGAGCTTGGATCATGTGTTCAACTGATTTTCTGTGTCACAGCCCTTCATTCTTCTTCATGTGAAGTCCTGCCTGCGGGGACGTCCACCACCGCCATCACGTTCCAGTCGACTGACTGCACAAACACAGTCCACAGTCCAGTCATTGACGACATGTCTCTGTTTGGATCAAGTCAATGGGAAAGGTTAAGACCTGAGAGACGAGATGAGTTTCTACAGTTCAGGGAAACGTGAAGCAAACGTTCATGACTGAGGAAGTGACGCAGCTGAAGACAAGTCTGCAGAAGACACTTGAGTGTCACGTGGTAGTGACGTGGTGCAGCAGAACGACTGTCACTAAACGTTCTTCAGAGAAGATTACAAAGAAGGACGTGATCGCAGGAATGAATGTGAGACACTCCAGTGTGTGTCAGTGAGCCTGGAGTCAAAGTCTTTGAATGCATCTGCAAAGAGGATTAAGGAGGGAAGGAGACAAGGAGGGGAAGGAACTAGGGAAGTTGGAATAATTAAGAAAATCTAGCATCTCACACTATTCAACAGAGGTTCAGAAAACTGTGGTCATTGTACTTGACTGTCTCCTCCACCATAGGAGGTAGATCCACAGGCAGAGCAGATCAAACTGAACTCATTCTCCAACCCTTGGCTCCTGTGTTTCCATCCAAACCAGTGTTTGTGTAAACACTGGTTTGGTTATTTGGATGGATGGATGGATGGATGGATGGATGGATGGATGGATGGATGGATGGATGGATGGATGGATGGATGGATGGATGAATGGATGGATGGATGAATGGGTTTGTGTTTTATTCCACCCTCTTCCTTTTTGCATGCACTTGTTTTCATTGACTTTGCCTCAGTGTGAGTGTGTGAGTGTGTGTCCACACTATACTCCAGGCAGTCCTTGCAGTACAGTGTGCAGGAAGAATACTCTGTGTTCACTATTGTAATGTGACTTGGAGATTTGGAGCAGAAGTAATCCGTCCTGTGGCCCACATTTCACACAGTTTTTTTGTTTGAACAGAGGACATAGAAAATAGAGGACACTTCCAGTAGGTCCATTAACGCTCAGTTGACTGGATCCATCGTCCTTTTCTTTGCATGAAAGCACATAAGAATTTCCCATGGAAAACGCAGCAGGTATTTTTATCTTCTCTTCTGTCCTACAACAACTCAACTCTCTGTGTGTTGGTGTCATCAATTATTGATCAGTACTTTGAGCAGAATCGTGTCCCGTCCATATTCAAGCATCACTTGTTTTCCCTGATAGTGGAGAGATTTGCTCGTGGATCAATTATAGATGCACCGCTCTGGAGGTGATGCGTCCTACGACCTTTGAAGGGGCGCAGGTGTCAAAAGCGTCCTTTAGTTGTTGTGCTTCAAATCTGATGCAACATTTAAGCGCATGCTGTTTAACTAAATGCAGCGTGCTTTTATTTTGCATTTTACCACGGCCGATTAGGTGGGACATGGTTCGGAAAGTTGAAGTCAGAGATGAACTCCCAGGGATTGGAACTCCTGGTTGCTTCTATATGATGTTCACATGTTCTCGTGATGCACAGATGCCTGTGGCTCCACATCTGCACAGGGTTCACGTTGGTGGGAAATCATTCACATATCACCGACTGTTGACTGGATGAATTGTGACGACTCATAATAAAAAGAAATGCTCAGCAGTCACTGAGTCTTTTTTTCTGCTGTTGTGAAGAAAACTTAAATTAACAGCTGTTGTGCAGATTATCTATTCTCTCCAGACATGTAGTGTAGAATATTTTTACTGAAAAGCATATTTTACTTTTACCTAAGCACATAATCTGGAACAACCAAAGCTTTGTATCACATGACAAATAAAAGACACAAGTGTGTGTGTGTGTGTGTTTGTGTTTGTGATTATTTCTCTTCTACATCTGTGGCTTTTCCAGTTTTTTTCAAAGTTCGACAACAACAACAACAACAACAACAACAACAACAACTCAAAGCATCTGCCGTTACTTAGAACATAGATCACTGATGCTTGACTAACACCAGTTTATAACCAGTAGATAACATCTCTAGTGAACACTAGTAAACATGTGATACCATCTCCTCCTTTTTTTACCCAGTCTTATTGCTCAGATGGCGCCCCCTGGGGACTGTCCCGACTCGGCCTGGGTGAGTTATTCTCGTGTTTACGCTATGATACAGGTCTGACTAGTCCTCGGGGCGGCGCCCCCTGTGGATGGTGTTGGCAAGAGCCCTGATTCCTGATATGCTCTGACACCTACAGTAGCGTTAGATCCTGGGTGAGGGTGAGGATCCTCTCCTCTGTCTCTCACCCTGAGGTTTTCTCCCCTTTTCTTCTCCCTAGGTTGGTACGTCCATAAAGGCTGGGGTGTAAACTCCATAAACAATCTTTGTAAAGCACATTGAGTTTGCTTTGTGCATGAAGTTTGCTCTTCAAATAAAATAATCTCTCCATTGAAAACTACATGAATTAAATGTGTTTCAAGTTTTACGTCAGTCTCAAAATAACCAACCATTTGATTGTAACTCAAGGCTATTTCTTGCTATTTGTGTAACGCAGCAACTTTATGAAAATAAATGAGTTTGTAAAGTCATGAGCAGCAGCTTAAACTCTTAGAGCAGTTGAAGAGTGAAATAAAAACTTTGGGAAGAACATGGAGCAGTTGAATGAATGAATAATTTTGGGATGCATGGATGGTTTCATGTGCTCGTCCTTGGGAGGTTCAACCTGAGGCCAAATACATTAAAAATCTTGTTAACTCAGACCTGGGAGCAAAAGAAGGAGCTGCTTCAACATGACTGGATGGTTTGGACAGAAATCTTCAACAACCCACAGCAGCTACAACAGTGAAGTTCAAGTCCCAGGTGTTTGTTGGACTAAACAATAAAACCTGTCTTTCACCTCAGCTGCAGGATAAGAGACGTGTCCCAGGTTAAATGTGCTGAATCTGAAAAGCTTTTTTTTTTATTGTGGCATCTGAATTTTATGGCCCTCCTTGTTTACAAATTCAAAAAGCAATTTGCAGATGATAATTTTTTAAAAAGCCTTTTGTTTTTCTTGAGCAGAATAACCAGAAGGAAGACGGAGAAAAAGGAAGGCTTTCTGCTTGATCTGCATAATTGATCAAATGTTGTCACTCGTCAAATGGGCACGAAGAATTAAACCACCGCCACTTCAGTCCTGCTGCATGGGTGCCAGAGAAAACTGGAATTATGGGTAATCAGGACATGTCACAATAGATGTATTAACCTGAATGATGAATTAGGCTGATACAGCACTGCACCTCCGTAGTAGCTTGATGTCTTACTGAATTAAGAGGTGGAGCTAAAAGCTACGATGCTGTAGCCGTAGACAGATGGGAAGAAGAAATGCAGCCAGAATATGGAGGCTAAGAGTGGGACTTCACAGGGTAAACTAAATGAAACAGACAATAACGTCCTCTTCCCCACAGCTTCTCATGTACTGATCACTGAATAAATCCCCCAGGAGGATAATCCAGACTAAGATGAAGAAAATTGTGCAACTTTAAGGGTTAAAGGCTATGAATTAAGAGGAAAGGAGCGGCTGCATAAACACCCAGCGGCACTTTGTCTGAGCTGATATATTCATATATCTCCCCTTTTTCAGGGGTTGCCACAGCAAGTCAACATTTTCCATATATATATATATATATATATATATATATATATATACATTTTGAGGCTGAAAGAGAAGAAGATTTCTTGTATGAAACAGCTTGTAGAACAGCAGGTCCTTCAGTCTACAGTCACTCAGTCAGAATGCCATGTATTACACCTACAAACATCTACTCATCTACTCACTGATTCTACCTGTCAGAACTTTTCTGACTTTAAGAAAATGTTCTAAAATTCCAGTCCAGTTCAGTCTTCCTAGGTTTAACTGTCACGACCTTCGATGTAATGATGCATTTTTCACATGAGAATAACTACTGTGCAGGTGAAAGTGTGGGACTGGCGGAGGTTATGGTCTAGTCAGGTGGTTCTTGGTCTGCAGAGGAAGTGTGCCTGATACAGTGACAGACAAACATCTACTCATCTACTCACTGATTCTACCTCTCAGAACTTTTCTGACTTTAAGAAAATGTTCTAAAATTCCAGTCCAGTTCAGTCTTCCTAGGTTTAACTGTCACGACCTTCGATGTAATGATGCATTTTTCACATGAGAATAACTACTGTGCAGGTGAAAGTGTGGGACTGGCGGAGGTTATGGTCTAGTCAGGTGGTTCTTGGTCTGCAGAGGAAGTGTGCCTGATACAGTGATAGCAGGAGGTCTGGCATATGTTCCATGGAGCTGATACAGTACAATAATACTGTCCACAAACTGCTCCAGCTGGTTCCCTTCACTGCCAAACACTGACATAAAAGACAGTCTTTCATGTCAGGACAACAAACAGTGATGGGCCTTGATCTGTGTCTCTGTGGGATGAAGTAATAGTTCACACCTTCAGTTTGAACTGACATGAGGTCATGTTAGAAAGCCTTACTCTGCAGCTATGTATCAGCATTAGACCTTTCTCACCCCATTGTATGTCTTTTTGTGGTCCCACTGACATGATGTTGTTGTGTAAAATCCTTCCATACAACGACGACCACGTATTGTAATAATACTAATATATATATATATGTTTAAAGCAGGAATGAGTGCAATACTGACTGACTTGTTGTTGTTTACAGACTTCCTTTTAGTTCCATTGTTAATCCCATTTCCACAGTATTTCTTAAAACGACTCCATCAGAAATCTATAACAGGCGCCGCTGTGTTTTCCCCTGGGGGTGTGGGTCGTTGGTAGGTGGTGGTGGTGGTGGTGGTGGTGGTGGTGGTGGTTTCATCGTCGTAAATTGGTTCAATGTTTGCTGTATTTGTGCCACAGTGGGAACAAAGAAACTTCATCTGTAGATGGACAGGAGGAGGTTGGTGGGAAGTTTTATTCTGACTGAGGTTCAGTGATGAAGTTGTCGACGTGAATGAAACCATGTGTTTGTGTTTGTCTGTAAAGGGACGAGAGCTACAGTCACTGGGTTCTTCTCCAATCAGGGGAAAAACCTTGATCTACAGTTCATTCATTTCATGTCAGAATTTTTTGCTTCGTGTCGTGTTTTCTAACAATTGTATTTGTAAAAAAGAATTGATCAGGAATTGACGCCTGCAGCACAACAACAGATTGATCCCAGAGAAAGAAGCCTGGAAAACAACAACAACAACAACAACAACAACAACAAATTGTGCCTTTATTACTTCTTTAGCTTTAGCATAAATAAAAAGATTATTTTGTAAAAAGCCTTTTTCTGTGTTTTCAGGGAATAAATCTGTAATTTCTTTACAATTTGCTCCTGTCTTCTCTCCAGGCCTATTTTTATTTTTTTACCATGTAGTAGTTGCTGGATTTTGTGTCTGTACCATTGAGTCCCTGATCACTGATCACTGCCTTTATACAAGAAACACTTAATCACAAAGTCATGACATTTAGTAAAAACTGCTCTTACAGACAAACATAACTGTAAAGACGTGAACAACAACCAAAGGACATTAAGGAAGAACAAGTCATGGAGAACTTTTCTCCATGCTCAGCACAGCTGGTTCACTTTACTGTGGATTCACTGTGACTCCAGTTACAACTACTTTCAGATTCATGCATGGAGCTCACACACACACACACACACACACACACACACACTCACTCACCCAGACAACATCCTGGGCATCTTGTGGAAACCAAACATGTCCATGTGGTCCTACAAACGGAGCGCTTCGTCCCAGAGCTCAGCACTTCCTCAGGAACAAGTGAATCTCCACAGAGAATAAGTCACACGTCCACCTTCAACCAGGATCCATGTCAGGAACAAATCCTCAGGGTTTTTCAGGTCAGAAAAACTAACGTAAGGGCAACAGATATCAGCCGTGTTGAACGTCTCATTCAGCTCCCTGGAAATTGTCTTTACTAGAGAGAGAGAGAAGGTCAGCTTGCATCTCCACCTTCACCTCCACCTCCTTGCTGCTGCTGCTGCTGCTGCTCTCCAACTGCTTTGCACAGCCTGCAGTGAGACCTCTGTATGCACTCTACGTCTGAGCGCAGGCAGAAGTGCAGCGATGATAACTGCTGTGAGCAAGGGACCAGCACGGAGTGTGGGGCAGGAGAGAGAGAGAGGGAAGGAAGGAGGCACAGGGAGAGAGGGAGAGAGAGAGAGAGAGATGGAGGAGGGACAGAAGGGAGTGGATGACTGATGCCTTCTGGCTCCAGTGTTGCCCTGTGATCATCAGGGCTGCTCAGCTCTCTCTCTCTGGCAGATAAGAAGAGGGAGAAGAGGATGCAGCACGAGGATGGCTGAAAGAAGGTGAAATGAAAATAAAAGACTGGAGGATTCAGTGAGAAAATATAAAGAGCAGAGTGAAAAGAAAGTATTGAGGCGGTGAGAGAGAAGGATGATGAGAAAGACGATCACAGGAGGGATGGGGGGGGGGGTGTCATGGGCCGAGGAAATGCTGACTCAGCAGAGGGGGATGCTGTTGGGAGCGAGGGCTCGTTCTCCAGAGGCTCTCAATTTCATCTCCCTTCACAGGCAGAAAGACACAGCAGCAGCATCACCGTGACGTAGACGAGAGGCGGTCGACTACACTTCATCCTTATGGAATATTTTCTCTGACTTTTTTCAGAACAGGCCTGAAAACTGCAAACTACGTCTCGAAGAAAACAGTTTTGTGTCTGTTTTGAACCAGATCTTTACGTTGAGGAACCTGTTCCTTGGAGCTCTTCAAACCTGCATGTGCATGTGTGTGAGTGCACAGATGGTCTCGCCTGAGCAACGCAGCCTCTGGTTGGCTGCACGCCACCAAACAGGCCGAGGACAAATTCAACCAAATGTCAGTATGTGATGACAAACACCTGCTGAATGTAAAACACCAGCAACCACCACAGTTGAGTCTGTGAATAAAGATTCATTCACCTGACACTGTTGGATATAAACCTAATGGGAGACTTGGACTAGTTTGACCCAGTGATTCTCAACTGGTGGGTGGCAACCCAAATGTTGGCTGTTTTCATTGGGTCTGGGGGGGGGTTTAATACATTCACTGTGGCCCAGAGGCAGTGTCTTATTTGTGTGGAACTCCAGGGTTCACCTCCTGGACAAGAGTTAGAGTCGAGGTCCAGTGAGCTGCACCACGACCCACTGACCAAAGTGTTACTATATATATAGACAACAAGGTGGTTGACCCACACACAATATATACACTTGATTATCATTATATGATGGCTGAAGAATATTGAAGTCTTAAAGAAGAAGGTGCCCAGACTTTTAAAGTGAGATGATAATAAGTGATGCAGAGACCTGTGGGGATGGAGTGATGCCAAACACATAAAGAGCTCGGAAGCAGGAATGATGAGGAAGCACATGTGCTGGCACGGAGGTCTGCCAACACCAATCAATCCCAACGTTATTATTCTCACTTTTACTAAGGAGATGGAAACTGTAGTAATACTTGACACTTTCCTTTTGTTCTTCTTGTTGCTCTTCTGACCAGAGGACGCTCTGATTTATCCCTAAAATAACAACTAAAAAAGTAGATTGATTTAGGGTTTTCACACACAACCCATCAGCTAATGCACATGTGGTGAATTAAGGTACTGCACCAACAAGTGTTGCAGTGAATCTGCTTTTTTTTGTTTGAACACAAGGCAGTAAATATGTTGTCAAATACTGTAGATAATGAGTCTCTGAGTTTGAGTTCTCAGAGACACAAATCCAACAACCGCACAAAGAAACAACTTTTCACCACATTTTTCACCACATATTAAAAATTTCAATAATTTTGATTAATTTACAAAATGTCCGAAACACAACCATCTACAGAATGTTATTGAATGTTGCAGGTATATGATTCCCAGTACAGCCAAGATTCATTGTGGTTCATCCACAACTAACTTCTGTAAAACTCAGGAGAGAATATAATATTTACAAAACTCTGACTCCCAAACAGTTGAGCCCAGTCCACTCACTGTGGTCGAATGAAAAATGATGCAAATAAAATTTTCTATTTCCATCATTACAAATGAAAAACCACGTTTAACCAAAATGTTTGACAAACTTAAATAAACTTCCAGCCAATGATAGAGTTTGTGCAAACGATGTATATGTTTACAGTCTATAATGAATGTTGTATGTGTGGAGAGTCACTTTATGGAACTATTTAGTCCAATATCACAGACATCTGATGTCCTATCAAACAGCATCACTTTTAAAATAGTTCTCAGGTATCGATTGATTAGTTGATGAATAATTGATTAATTGCTGCTGCAGCCCTGCAGGTTTGACCCATAGTATTGACCCTCGGCTGCAAAACCAGCAGATCAGCAGGTGGGAATGGCGGGAAAATGAAACCTGAAACTGAGAGGATATTGAAAACAAGAGGATTTGATAAACAGGAGACAGACAGAGAGACAGAGAGACAGAGAGACAGAGAGACAGACAGAGAGAGAAGAGTATCTGTTTTCATCATCAGCTCTGCTCTCTGAGATCTTCCATCTATTCACACCTTCAGACCCACAGCAAGCCTTGCTACAGTCCTGGCACTGATAGAGACGCCACCGGCATCTGGTAGCTGCTCTACGTCCTGGTGAGATAAGACGGGAGGGGGACGTTCACTTGTCCTCTGGGGACTAATGAATAACAATACAGCCCAAGGTCACCAGTGGTGCGTGACAGTTGGACCAAGAATGTGTGCTGCATGGTCACACACCACATTCTGGATTCTGGACCATTCACCTCGTAGACCTCATCTACTGACCAGTCTGAAGGTGAGTCCTTGTCTGGACGTCAACCTGCCATCATCACGACACAGCAACAAAATGGACACTCATGTAGCAACACACAACCAACCGCAGGACACACACTGTATTATTGACTGCTGTGACTTGACCTCACAGACACACACAGTCATGCGGTCGTTCTGCTGCTTGAGAGCATCTGGTCCATGATGTCCATGGTACTGGATGTGACTGGACCAGAAGATTTGAGTTACATGACCATTGGGTTTTGTGAGATCCTGACAGATGCCATGTTTTTTTCTCTATATCCTGAGGCAGGTGAGAACATTGGGAGTCATGTGGGTCGGACCAGTACTATGTTCTGAGCACCTGAGTGGCAACCTGGACACTGGTGGCTTTGAACCCGAAGCCTTGCAGAATGAAGTGTTTGCCAATTATTTTCTGCCCCCTAAGGGACAGAATTTAAATTGCAGTCACTAAAATACTGTATTGACTGTAGGATTTACCTGCACCAGTATTCTCCAATGCATCAATGCTCAATCCATTGATTATCAACATGGATCAATGAAATAAGCTACAACGCTGCCATCTAGTGACTAGAGACGTCCTTATAGTTTAAGGAGAACTTGGTTGAGTTGAATGAAGGAGTTACTGTCAAAGTTCTTCAGAGCCCTGAGACGTTACTATCAGTTGTGTTGTTGTGTTATGGGGTTTGTCCTTATTTGTGTGAAAAATATAATAACAATTCTTACAGACTCTACAAAATATGTGTCTTTCAGGTGAATATCAGTTGCAGATATTATGGGACTTATTTCAAAGATATATTTGTAGTCTTATATCAAATAGTTTTCTTCTTGATTCTTTTTTTCTTAATTCAATATTGTATTTATAACTGTGGAGGATTTTGCAGGGAGGAAACAATAAAGATGAAACATATTCAGTGTCAGCTGCAGACATAAAGATCACAGCTTAAGGAGAGACAAAATATGTGAGAGGAATCTCAATGTCCTTCTCAGCAGGACACCCCACAAAACGATCCCAAATCTGGGAATCTCCCATGGCACAAACTCCACAACCTGACTGGAGCAGACGGACGACTCCCATAAATGCAGTGCAATACAAGTAAAAGCAGTTTAACTAGTGTGTCCTCGGATGAGACACAGCGTTTTGTGTCCTCAAGGAATTTTTCAATTTTACAAACCTTCCTGTCCCTTTGCTGTTAGTGCAAGTGCCAATGCCACACACACACACACACACACACACACACACACACACACACACACACACACACACACACACACACACACACA
>JAFBJS010006273.1:563022-764774 GCA_016785265.1 Paraplagusia blochii
CACACACACACACACACACACACACACACACACACACACACACACACACACACACACACACACACACAGGTCTAAACAACGAGATCATAGAAATCCATTCCTGCAGCTCCACTAATCCAAGCAGCAATACAATCACTCGGTTTTCTCTCCTCTTTATGACGCAGGCCTAATCTGATTGGGCAGATAACCCCAGAGCCGGGGAGGAGGGACGGAGGAGAGAGGAAGGACACAGGACGGGGGGACCGTGTGAAAAATATGAGAAATGGATCAGATTGATTGAAAAAAGGGGAAAGGAGGGAGGTGAACGCAGGGAAAGAGGATGGAGAAGAGGAGGGTTAGGGTAAGACGGGGCAAGGGAGACAAAAAGGAAGAGGGGAGATTGATGGACAGTGGGTTTGATGTGGATTAGCCTTGTTGAGTTAACAGAGGGATGAAGAGTGAGTCAGAAAAGAGGATTTATGAGAAACTCTTATGTAGTGAAGGAGGAGAGGAGATACAGAAGGAATGGATTCAGATTTGAATTATTGATTGTCAACGACAAGTTTAGAAAAAGTCCAAAAGACACAAATAGACAGACATTAGATAGAAACATTTATTTATAGAGGGTCTCCTATACTGACTCATTTTTACCAAATTATTTGAACCTGGTTTTGTCAGTGAACATTGAAGAACTGTGAACAGTCCAATGCAGGTTCAAGAGGCGCAGCTTCTCTGGTGAAGAGGTGTTGAATTAACACAATACAATGCAACTCTACTCATCATTGGAGTCATGTGGTGGATGGAGTCCCAGAACTCCACCTGATTTCAATCCATTGCATCATGAAAGTCATCAGTCTCACAATCACATCCTCAGAGTTTTACACAAAGGTAGAATTCTGCACTGAAGTAGGTGTGGACGCACTCACTGACCACTGCTCACTGACCACTGACCACTGACCACTGACCACTGACCACTGCTCACTGACCACTGCTCACTGACCACTGCTCACTCTTCTAGGCTGCTGAGAATTTTCTATTTGTGGTGAAAGTGGAATTTACTGATCAAAGTTTTAATTACACACACGATGAAAGGAAAGGAAAGTCCTTGTCACTGTGACACACAATGAAATGTGACCTTTGTATTTAATCCATCACCAGAGTGAACAGTGGGCGGGGACAGTGCCATGCTCAGTGGACCTCGGTCGTAACCTGGCAGTTGGTGGATTTGAACTTGGAACCCTCTGGACCCCAGTCTGGTTCCTTAACCACTAGGCCACCACTGCCCCAAAGTAGACAGACAGACAGACAAATATGACAGACAGGTAGATCGATAGATCAATACATCAATGGATGAGAACATTTCAAGTCTATTTTGGCCACCGTGTGGCAGCAGCAGCAGCAGCAGCATCAACATCCATCCTGGACACACTGGACCTGTTGACCTGATTTAAGTTGATGTAAACAAATCTGGCTCAGGTCTGCTCTGCTCTGTTTCCTGGTTTCTCCTCCTCCTCCTCCTCTTCCTCCTCCTCCTCTTCCTCCTCCTCCTCCTAGTTTCCTAAATATCCCTCTTCAATAACTGAGCTTGTCTCTGACACTTAGGAGATAAGGAGGAACAGGAAGTGACTTCAGCCATTTGTCACCTCACAGCTCTCTGTCCCCCCTCTCTCCCCCTTTGTCTTCCTCCCCCCTCCTCCCCCTCTCTCCAGCACAGGCAGCTTCATATCCATTTTCCCATCATGGCTGACATACAGTACATGTACAGACTCTATCAGACCAAGACAAACAACATTGAATAAAACAAATGAATCTAAAGTTATTAGTAATCCATCAAATATTTTTATGAAATGCAAAACAAAAAATTAAAATTGTTAATTGTTAGTCATTTTTTGACCTCATGTCTCAAAACAATGGACAAACCTGACAGTTGCCTTTAGTCACACACACACACACACACACACACACACACACACACACCAGAGAGACTAAAACACCGTGTTTCCCTGAGGCCCTGAATGAACGACGACAGCAATAAAAGAAAAACCCAAACCTACAGACCATAACAACCTGGATCAATGTGCTGACTGGTCGTCAATAGCAGTGAAACAGACAGGAGGCGCTGCTGAGTATTGATGACTGGACATATCAACTCCTGCCATGATGCTGAGGCAAATAGGAATCAGAACACAGTGGAGATTCACTGTCTGTCCATCTGTCCAACCGTCCGTCCCGTCCATCCTATCTATCTAGAGGAGGCGTCCAAGTGTTTTTTTAGACTGCCAAGACCAACACAATGTGTAGGTCTTAATGTTATTTATAATATTTGATATGATTGTTTGAAATTAATATTTTAATTCCAGTGGACATTACAGATTAAATGAACCTCTTGTCATGATAGTTCACCAACTTTTACTGAGCTACATACGTGAGAAAAATGTTACAATGAAAACAAAACGAAGATGGTCTTTAAATCCAAAGTCCATCCATGCAGGGACGTCCACGGACAATTCTACCACATCCTGGCACTTTCAGAATCTACAGTCCTGCTGTTGAGCACAAGAGGGAGACTGTGGTCACACAGAAGGAAACAAGAGGAAATAGAAGAGAAAATGTAATGTGTCAGTGGTCCTCAACTCCTGGGCAGTGGTCCAGCTCTGGTCCGATGTATTTTTTTATTTTCATTTATCCACCACTCAGTCAGGAGGGTCAATGAAAAACAACAACTCAAGTTTCTTAACATCCTAATATTTCAGCTGCTTTTGATTTCTGATTAAACTCCCACTTATAAACTCATGTCTGCATATTGATTCCCAAAAACAGGAAGTGGAAATGATTGTTTTTTTTTAGGAACAGGCTTCTGTCAGTCATGTGACCCTGCGAGAAGCTACAGTAAGATGGCGTAATTGTAATGCCACGCACACACTTCCCAGGAGCCAGTCAAAGATAAAGCCTCTCCAATCCATGATGTAATCTTTGAGTGTGCTCAGTAATTACGAGATCCTGCCTTCCTCCTCCTCCTCCTCCTCCTCCTCCTCCTCATCCTTCTCCTCCTGCTGCTCCCATCCACCTCACCACAGTCTTACGTAACTGAGGTCTCCATGTGCTGTCAGTTCAGTGAGTGAAGATTCCAACAGGGCTATGCAAATGTTAGGGCTAAGAAGGATGGAAACCTCACCTGACAGCTCCATATTGATCATCACAGTGAAGTGATAAATATACTTCCAGTCATCTGTCAGTCGGTTCTGAACAGAGACATCGCTAAGACAAATGAGTTGACAAAAACCAGCATGAAACTTCATCAGTCCTGGGGGAGACGTAGAGTGTTTCTAATGTGTCCTTGACATTGAACAGACTGTCCATCAAAGTAAGGACCTCAGCGAAACAAAGTCAAGAAGAAAACAAAAACTCACAGAACAGATGTTAAGATCCTCACTCTGTCTCCGTCCTCCCAGGACTCCATCCTCTCCCTGGACACTTTGTCTTTCCACAATAAAAAAATAAATGTAAAAAATCCTAAAGTAGAGTTTTTATTAAAAAAAGCTCCATCAACACATGTGTGTAAAAGTGTGTTTTTCTCTGTTGGTTTCTGTAATTATTTCTATCCATTCCTTCTTGGTGCCAAATGTTTCAGCTTAGCCCCGTTGTGCAGCATCAGTACTGATGGATTTAGCTGAGGCATCTGGGCTGAAAGGGATAAATTCTATTCTCACACACTCACACACACACACACACACACACACACACACACACACACACACACACACACACACACACACACGCATGTTCAGAGTCTGTGTTAAAGTGCAGGGCAGGGTGAAAACAACTGAGCTCCAGCTCCTCCCAGTGCCTTTGTCAGAGTGATTGCAATATGTGTGAAGTTATATAGGCTCCAGGGCAACCCCCCCCTCACCCACCTCACACACACACACACACACACACACACACACACACACACACACACACACACACACACACAGGCATTGCAAGCTGTGTAATCAAACAAGTAATCCCATGCATGTATGGTATACAGTCAAATGTGACAATCAACGAGTGTGAAGCTGTTTGTGTGGACAGAGGTCAACTGGGCTTTGAGCAGCAGCAGCAGCAGCAGCAGCAGCAGCAGCAGCAGCAGCAGCCTCATTCCAGTCTCATTCCAGTCTTTAAGAAACACCGATGTGGACAATCATCATTACAAACATTGAACTTTAAGGTTGGTTTCAACTCAATGAACAAGCTGCCACCTGACAAATGGCTCCGACGTGTGAAGATCTGAGCTGCTTAGAGAAGAATCCACCTCAAGATAAAGAGTTGTCTGTTCTCCAGTTGCACACATTTATGACTGAAGTCTCCTGCTCTGTGGTTAAATACGTGACTGAGTGACCACTGGATATGATGTCTGTGTCCGACAGCTTTTAGAGGCCGTGTTTTGCACTTTAGACATTTTTGTTATGGTTCTACTTCAGTGCAGGGGAGTTCTATGGGTCGACCCACTGGGCGGCCAGCTGGTACTGATTGTGGGCCAGAACTATCTGCTGCAGCCAAGGTGACGGGGTTTGTCTAGTTCTTTTTTCAGGATAATAAAAATAGATTTGTTTAAAGCAAAACAGAGAATTTTCTGTGTTGATGTGAAGTGACGGGATCAATAAACCATTACCTTCTTTACAAGATGTGTTAGAAAGACATGGTTGTCACATGGTTGTACTAGAAGATTGCAATCTCAAAGGCCAAGGTGTGAGCTTGACCAAAAGCAACATGACTAAAGGTCAGTGGATCAGAGGTAGATCTGAGACTGGTCACTCAGATCCAGAATGAACCCATGAAGAGTTTCATCTTCAGATCCGTTTCTTCTGCATAATTCATGTAAATCACCTCTTTAAGGTATTTATAATACTACAGTATATGACCCATAATGGAAGCATTGTTGAATTCAAGTATTTCTGTACATTTTACAAACGATGATTGTGTGTGGCTAAAAAGTACTTGATTAATGGTGTGTATTCATTTCACCATCAACTGACTGATGTATTTCTACATTATTTATCCCTCGGTAAAAGCAGTTTGAGCTGCTGAAGCTCCAGACGCTGATCAGCTTCTGAAGATCCAAAGCTCATCTTTAAATCCCTGCACATATCTTATGTCAAACTCTTCAAGAGGAAAAAAGTACGACTGGAAAATACGTGGTAAGGAATCTGATCAGAGAAACCGTCTCTGTCTCACAGCTGCCTGTGGACATAAAAAGAACTACAAGAACCTATGGCTCCCCGGGGCAGAAGAAAAACGATTGATGAAGTTCAGTGGAGATTCATTCAAGTGTTTACAAAAGTGACCATTTCATTATATGGAAATGAGGATGGAGACTACCTTGATCTTGTCTCATGACTCAGTGTTCCGTCCCCCTGCACAGCTCACCATGACTGTGTCCTAATTTTCAGACATCCAGGAGCCAAAAGGAACAAAAATAATTACTAGCAGTTGCTGAAACAACCTCCTGGGCATTGGAGTTGAGTTCCCAAAAAGACAAAGGAGGGAAAAAAGGAAGGAAAGAAATAGAGAATGAAGGGTGTGTAGAAAATATAGCAGGGACAAGGAACAGACAGAGGAAAGTTCTTTGTGCTGTTAAAAAAAAGTGTCTCACAATTTACACAATTTAATTCCACATGAAAGTGGTTTCTCTTTGTAGAATCTGAATTTTAAAGATATCCAACTACTTCATCAACCAAACAAAACCCAAGTGTTTCAGCCGACAGACAGAATAGCATGTGTGTATGTTCATATATATATATTATATATATTTAGATGAAACATATTCATCTTCTCCTTTCAGCTCATCCTTTTCCACTGCATCATTAGCACTGACTCCAACTACCTTCATGTCCTGTAGACCAGTGGTTCCAACCCGGTGGTTGGAACCACCAACATCCCTGGTTTCCAGCACATTTCACAAAGTGTTCCACGATTATTAAGAACATAAAGACGGGTCTAAGCCCATTTAGAATTATTTTAATCTCATTTTCTATTTTACAAGTTATATAATACATTAAAACCTATTATTTTGACAAAAGTATTTTTAATAACTTTGTGTATTGTTTCATTATAACATTTAATGACGTTATTAATACCGTTGATAATTATATTTGAAGACTGTCCATTTATCTAGGACAGTACTTTAGAATTACTAGTAACTGAACTTGTTATACATTTTCCTTCAGTGTAAGAGACATAAAAACTTGTACTCACTCGTCATCATCCAGGAACGATGTCTCACACCAGAGAACTTTCTTGGTCTTCTCCACTGAAGTAGGCATGACGGAGAGCTGCTCCTCCAGCATTTTGCAGATGTTCCGCACCGTCAGCGGAGTGACACCTTGGTCTGAGCTGACCGACGTCAGGTCAGTGCTCAAGTCAAAGGAAGTCAAAGACGAATCGGTGGAGATGGAAGGGCTGGAGTCAAACCTCACCTCCTGGAATCCATCTCGGAGCTCCATGATGATTGATGTCAAGATAGAAAAAAGGGACATTGCATGAGGGAAGATAAAAACAGGCAAGAAGATAGAAATGTGTTTATAATGGTCAATAAAGTGGGAAGAAATGGAGAATGGATAAATGAGTTAAAGAGGAAAAGAGCAGGAAACTCAGAAAAATAATGTGTCTGGACTCTTCTTCTCTTCTCTCCACTCCTCTTCCTCAGACACTGTGAAGATCTGGAAGAAACAAGACGTTGACAATGGATATAAATGCAGGAAACCAAAACCACGCTGACAACAAATGTTACATCGGAGAGAGTGAATGTAGGGCTGCACCAATGGAGCGAGAGCAGAAATCAAGTAAAAGGTGTGGGCAGCTCCACTTAGGATGTGGTAGCTCACATCATTACGGCCCATGATTGAATCATGTGGTAACTGGATAGAGAGGATACGGGTTGGATGAAAAAAAAAAAAAATCGATTGGAGATAAATGGAGAGGCTGGGACTGGTGGCTTCTGTAGCTACATGATAGCCTCCAGTAGGAGAGTGCGGTCTTGGGTTGCACCGGTGAGCAGTTCATTACAAGGAGTCAGTGCCAGTGCAAACGATATTAGGGATTACAGTAGTGCACCACTGAAACCTATTAGGGAAGCACATTGATGAAGACTCTTATCGGAAATATCCCGGTCCGACAGCCAAGATTCTATGTAGACACACACACACACACACACATATATATATATATATATATATATATATATATAAAACTTTGACAACTGATACCAATCACACATATCTCCTGTTATATAGTCCCATAGTGTTGCAGCAGGGTTAATGCCTTCTCAGTTGATGTTGGGAGAAGGTCCAGTCCATCACAGAGCCAAAGGACACGGGTCAATAACTAAGAACCTCCTGAAACTATTCATATTCTCCACTGACCTGTAGTGCCAGGGGTCAGAGCAGAATGATCTTATATCAGAAGCTAAGGTAGGAAGCTTTAGACTAACACCTTGATGTGACAGTTGAATTCATAATAATATTTTATAGATTTCTTCTCCACATTATACGGTAAATCCTCAGTCTCCTTCAGGTTCAGTCTTTATTCCACAGAATCTATGGAAAATCTATGATTTTTTATTACGTTTTTCTTTTGTGTTGAACACTGAAAGCTGGTGATGGTGCGGTTGGTGGCCCTCAACCTTTATGACTTTGTGACCGCTGCTTCAGACTGACTTGTGGTCTGTGACTCGTCTGAGCAGACTGACAGAGTGAGGTCAGTACTCAAGTCAAAGATGAATATGTGGAGACCCAGGGCCAGGAGTCAAACCTCACCTCTTGAAACCATCTCTGAGCTCCATGATGATTGATATGATGATAGAAGGTCAGGGTATTGGGTGATGGAGATAAAAACAGGCAAGAAGATAGGGATGTAGTTAAAACGACCAATAAAGTAGGAAGAATATGGGAAATGAATGAGTTTAAGACTAAAAGATCAGGAAACTTTAAAAAAAAAAAGCTCTAAAAGCTCCACACATCTCTGCCTCCATCACCATGAAGTGATGAGAAAGTTCTCAGTTGACTTGTGGTCATATTCTTTTTAACACTGTAGCAGTGATGATGATAAAACATTTACATCATCAGGAACTTGCTGTGCATAAAAGGAGAAGATTGGAAACATCTGCTTAATGTCCATGACCTTCCCATAACTAGCCTGAAATGAAGGGATAAACATAAATCAAACAACAATTTCTATTTTCACTGTCCTTCCCATTCACAGCCTGATGTTTAAGCTGGGATTTGAACCTGTATCTTTGTCAAATGGTTCAGAAAACAGAAATGGTATTTTAACAATTACATTTCTCATATATATATATATATATATATACACACACACACACACACACACACATATATATACAGTATATATGTATGTATTTTGACCCATTAATGATATTTAATGTACAGGATCCTTCGGGGCCGGCCGGTAGTGAGCACTTAGCTGCGGCAGGAAGAGCGGATGAGTGTTGAGGCTGATGTTGCACCGGGCACAGGTTAGCATTAATAATCAGGCCCCTCCCTCCCTCCCTCCCTCTATAAGAAGGAGCCAAGACCACAGGAGGGTCAGGGTCAGTGGGATTGACAGCCAAGAACTTCTGAACGACGCATCAAAAAGGAAGTAACTGACACCTGCTGAAAAGGTGACAAATAAACCATGATTCTAGTCCATCATTAAAGTGGACCAATGGACAATATTGACCTCTAATTGTTGTCAGTCTGGTGGTCCACCCACTCTCTCCATTTAGTCACAGGAAGGAACTTTTAAAAGAACAAAATAAAAACTGGTCTTTTGTAGAACAAAAACCAAAACAGATCATTGACACGACACAAAAAAGAAGTCATTTCAAATGGTAACTTTCTGGCAGGAAAAATAAAGAAACCCAGAAAATAAGATGTGGAAGTAACAATTACGATACTAGGCCGGCCGGTAGTGAGCACTTAGCTGCGGCAGGAAGAGCGGATGAGTGTTGAGGCTGATGTTGCACCGGGCACAGGTTAGCATTAATAATCAGGCCCCTCCCTCCCTCCCTCTATAAGAAGGAGCCAAGACCACAGGAGGGTCAGGGTCAGTGGGATTGACAGTCAAGAACTTCTGAACGATGCATCAAAAAGGAAGTAACTGACACCTGCTGAAAAGGTGACAAATAAACCATGATTCTAGTCCATCATTAACGTGGACCAATGGACCAATATTGACCTCTAATTGTTGTCAGTCTGGTGGTCCACCCACTCTCTCCATTTAGTCACAGGAAGGAACTTTTAAAAGAACAAAAACCAAAACAGATCATTGACACGACACAAAAAAGAAGTCATTTCAAATGGTAACTTTCTGGCAGGAAAAATAAAGAAACCCAGAAAATAAGATGTGGAAGTAACAATTACGATACTAGGAAAAAATAGGGAATAACTTAATTCTGAGGGGAAAAAAAAATATAGAATTTGATGTTTTGATGTTTTCCTTGCCTTGAACAACCTTCCCATGTTGTCGAAACTTGCTCCATACGTTAGATAGAGATGACTGTCAACAACCAACAACATTTTCAACACTGTGTGATGATCTACCTTCTTCAAGAAGTTTGATTATCCTTCCTTTTGTTTCTAATGCCATCCCTCTCCTTGAAGCTATGATTCATGTCAGTCCAACTGGTGCAACAGCTCTCCAAGGTGTGAACTGCAGACTGACGAGCAGATCTAATCTGATGCAGGTGTTGAAAAGTGATGCAGGTGAATTTCTGAATTTGTTTGAGTGTTTCCTCATCCAGGAAGTCGCCATTTGAAATGATTAGTTTTGTGTTGTTGAACAAAACAGGTTAAACATCTGAATGAACATTCTCCAAGTGATCATCTTGCAAAACTGCAGGTCATTCCTTCTTCTTCTTCTGCTTGTCCATTGCCAGGTTCGCTGTGGCCACCAAGTCACACTGCTCCATATTGTGAGCCTTCCTCTGGGTGGTGAGCCCACAAGAACTTGTGTGGGTCAGGATGTCAACCTGTGTCAACCTGGCAGCTGGTGGATTCGAACCTGAAGCCCTATGGACTCAAGGCCGCTTCCTGAACCACTCAGTCATCACTGGTGACTAAAACGGCAGTGGTTCTTGTTACAGTTAATTGTTTAACTATAGTTAATAGTGAACAAGTACCTAATAATAGTTATAAGTTACACGGTTCATCCTTTAAATACACACCAGCAGTGCAAACATGTCCAGCCAAACACTTGTCCCCTGGGTGTTGATTAGTCCTGGTCAAGTCAACTGGCAGACAAAGCAGTCATTTCTACTTGTGTTTCATCTGTCATGTCACTCTGTTGGCTTCCTTCCTGACACTTTTTATTATCTCTGCTTAATTGTTATCACAGCCGAGACAATTGAGTTCAGTTTGGTTCCACACTGGTTATTTTCATGGACATGGAAGAAGAGAAACACAGGTGACGTTCAGATGTTTGAGTCCAACAGCTGAATATAGATGAGAGGCGGGAGTTTGGCATCAAAATAAAAACACACGTTATTAGAAAAGAAACATTTATTTAACATCTGAGGATGTTTATCCACAAAGAAATGATGAGGTTCACAGTCCAACAAACCCTACACCTACATGGTATCTACTGTATGTTTGAGCATCACAGACCACAGTACTTCAGGAGAAAACTCAGGAACTCAGGAAAAGTTTGTCTTACAATAAATATAAAAAATATATGGATGTGCAAGGCTTATTTGTAAGGAGAGGCAGAAATAAAGCTGAAGAGGAAGTAAAAGTCAAGAAACTAAAGTCAGACGATCAAGAGGGATTTGTAGGAAAGACTCAGATGTAGATGTTAGTGAAAATTCCAAAGTGAGTATTGGGCATTAGGACTGGCCTGGTCTGGTTGTATTACTTCTGGATTCTAACTCAATGGACCTTTCAGTGGATTTTTATTCCAACAAGTACTTGTTCCCAAAATCAAACATTGTCACAGAGCAGTGAATGTTCCGGATAAAAATTCCCAAGAAGAAAAAGAATGGACACAAGTTGGTGTGGATCTGAAACGACACCAGCTGCACTGCTTCTCACAAACAGGGAGCAGCAAACATCTGAGCAGTACTTGAGAGAAAACACTTCATGTTGATTCAGCAAACACTGACGTTAGAAGTTAACACACAAACACTGGCAGAGATGCTGCTCCAACTGAATGAATTTATAATTCAGTTTTCAATTTGAAGTTTATATTTGACTAACAAACCCAAAAGAATTCTTTATGCGGCAACACTGACGATGTTTACATCTTTTTTTAAAAAGTCACCAATCACCTACCACAGCTACTTTGCTACAACTGCATTTCACTCTGTATCAGCCAATCCTAGCCAGGCAGAAACACAGGTCGTTGTATTACGATTGGGTGAAAGAGAAAAGTGTTAGTGCCAGACACGAAGGAGATGAACAGGAGGCAAAAAAAAGTTCAGTCTGGTCCAGATCCAAGGCAAACATCTCTATCATCTCCCAGGACACCGGTCCAAGGGGTCTTAATGTCTTCAAGGGAATTGTTAGATTACAAAGAGACAACAGTGCTGACGTCCTCCTTAGTAAACAGGTCTGGGCTGTTTCATGCTGTAATGGGCCTCGGACGCTGACACATAGGCTGACTCAGGGAAAAAATCCTCATGGAATTCTGCCAGAAACCTAAGGAGGGATTGAGGAAGAGGAGGAGACAAGAGAAGGATGAAAGAGAAGTACAGAGAAGAAGATCTGTATTTCAAACATCAAACACATCACAACAACCTTTTTTGCACCTCGGACCAGCTACCTTGTACTTTTTTCACTGACCGGTCGTTGAGTTGTGGCAGATCAACATTACACCTTAATAAAATTATATTTCTGGTGTTCTGAAATATTTTCTTACCTATAAAATCTTCCTACCTGAATTAACTGCAAATGGTCACAACAAGGATTTCTCAAGTGAACACAGCCTATAATTTTCTCCTACCAGACCGGTATAAAAAGTTAGAATGTTGTGTCAATGAGTTCACTGTTGTTGTCTTCACTGAGAAAATCTAGTTGCATTATTGATGATGGAATCCTAGCCATTCTATTGGTCAGTTCTGTTGATGTGGGTATGGATCAAGTGGAAGGAACAGACAGATGAGGACAAAAGGAAACATTATTTCTCTGCAGCCCAACACCAATTCACCCAAGGACCGGTAAGGGTCCCCGGCCCAGTGTTTGGAGACCACTGGTTTATATGACAAGTTCTACATTGACAGAATAGTGCAGTGACTCATCAGGGCTTACACTGAAGCCAGAGAGAACAACCGTAAGCCCTCATCATCTGGTTTATTTCTGGTTCTCCACAATTTCCCAGCTTGATTCCACATTAGTCCAAGGCCTTTTAGCCTCTGTGTTTGAGGATATATATGCGTCGAAGATAAAGCCTTCTCTCATCCATGGACCAATAAAGAAGTCCAACAGTCAGTCAGAGCAGGGAAAGTGAAGAAGAAAAAGAAACAAAATCCCAATCACTCGTCTTCCTGTCTAATCACGAGCAGGAAAAACTAATCTGGAATCTTCTTAGTATCTACCACTGGGCCAAATCCTCTAAATCTTGCCATCTCATCTTATCTCCACCGGTTCTTTTAATCTCAGTGCAAACAAATTATCCCGATCAGAGGAAAACTTAAGACTTTGAAGAGGAAACACAAGACAGTCTTAACAGGGACAACAAAGATGGAACATATGTGGAGGAAACTGAGAACAAGAACCAAAAAAGGCCAGTGACCAAGGGAAGGGTCAGATCATTTGGACTAATCCTGACTATGTTCAATAATGAAAACATTTAACACTATTTTGCATGAATAATAATAACATATATAGTTATTTTACTATTGGCATCTCAATCACAGTCCTGGTGCTCTTTACCTTTTTAAAAACTGTGTCCAAAGCTGCATTTAGTTTATTTATTTCAGGGGAAAGGCCAACTACGTGATATGCATGATTTTTCCTCTTCTGTAAGCTGCAGTTGAATGTTGCTCTGTGGCGCCTGTTAGTGGCCTAAGTAATTTACTGCATGTCTTACTTTAATATGAAAAAAGAACTGAAATCCTTAAATGACATTAAAATACAGTCACTGTTTTTATTTTCTCCTTTTTTATCAGTAATCTGCCCTTAAATAGCAATGACTGAAGAATAATACTTTCAACTTTTAGATCAGTTACCTGAGAAAGAGTTCCAAATGTTTGACAAGGGCTCGGAGGTTCCTTTCAGGAATCTGCATCTTTCCTAGGATCTCGGGAAGCTTCACTATAAAAGTGATAAGAGAGAGGAGATAGAGTTTAGAAATAGCAAAAGCATCACCCAGACAAACAAATACTGCAGATAAAATATCCATCACTGACCAAAAAGACGCAGGAGGTGCTGCGATCCGTACAGGTAGGATGGAGGAGGAGGCTGGTCATTCAGAGGGTAGTTGTCAGGAGTCAGTTTCCAACTTAGAACCTGGTTGATATAAGGGCAGATACAAAAAAATGCAACCACTTTATATAGTATTTTTAGCTTCTTTCCAGTATATGTTCATCCAACTGAAAGGTCCTTCACCTCATTAAGCTCATTGTTCCTGCGACTCTCCAGTCCATAGAAAAGGCCACTGCGTTCCTTGCTTGGTGTCAAAGGAAGTGGAGAAGATGACCCACTGTGCACTGGGGTTTCTGGGTAAGCATTAAAAGTGGGAAAATTAGTGATAAATTGAGACATACAAAAAAATGACACTGTAGAAAATAAGAAGTACCCAGGTTCACTTATTTGCCTTGAAAATTGTATGAAAAAATAAAGAAGGACTAAAGAACTAAAAAACTATATGAAAATATTATTATACATTTTAAATACCATGACTTGGGAAACATTGCTATAGTGGTCTATTAAGAAAGAAAATGATCGACTGTCTCCATCTACTGGCCAAAACGTATTATTATAAAAATGTCTATAATGTGTTTGAGTGTTCCCTTAAAAATGATATAAATATATATAAATAGGCAAAAACGAGTCGTGCTTACTTCTGTCCAGGTTGAGAAAGAACTTTGGCTGAGATGAGGTCTCGACCACTCTGCGTTTGAGTTGCGGTGACGCTGTGGCGCTCCCACCACCTGCATCATGGCAAGAACTTAGTAAAAAACGCAGCACATAAAATATTTCAATTATCACACATCAGTTCTAGTACGAAGGTAACGACCTCCACTGCTGCCTTCAGCTGGGCGATCGCTTCCTGATGTGTTCCTTGTGGAACGCCTCAGTGACTGAGACTGGGACTGGGACTGGGTGTACGAGATGCAGTCCATGTCAGGGTGGCGTCGTCGCTTTGGGGTAGGAGCAGGGGCAGTAGGCGTGGTAGTGGTGGAGATGTCGCTGAGTGCTGGTTGGCTGTCAGTGGACTGAGGAGTTGGAGGGTTGTGAGCCGGCGGACTTGGACTGCGATCTCTCTGAGCGCTACAGAGATAAAAGTATTTCAGATCAAACAGTTGGAGACATGAAGGGATGATGTGCGATTGTGTCATCGTTGTATTTGGGCAGACGTACCTGCTGGAGCACGGAGAAGTGTCATTCATCGCCAAGAAGAGCCTGGTGGAGCTGACCTTCTTGAACTGAGCTTGTTCACAAGGGTAGAGAAGAATCATGGGCAAGGTGAAGTCAAACGTGATCCTCAGGCCATCCACCATTTCCTTACACAGCTCCTCACTATGCAAAAATAAAATCAAAATTAATTCAAGACGTTGGGTAAAGGAATGAACAGTACAGGTTGGGAAGAAAATGACCTTGTTACCTCTTCTCAGGTGGAATGGCCTGAGGACTGCTGCTCTGTGTGGTGTTCTGCTGACGACGGTATCTCTCATTGGCCATGAAAGCCTTGTTGATGGCAAAGTGTTTGACGTAGGACTCCAGGATGTGCACAACATTCATCTGACAGGGAACCATCACGAGCTGGAATGAGAAAACACAGGCAATTCTAAGTATGTTTTAGTAAAATCCTGCTAGTTGCCTCAGGAGACCCTAGCACCAAGCCTGCATTAAATATCTGGAGAAGAGGAAACATCTCACGTTTATATTTCAATATATATTCAGTCTGGTCTGTGACTTCATGCCAGTCTTTAATTGTGGCCCACTGTCAAACTGAGTTGGACACCCCTGTTTTAGGACAACGTCCTGTACGCACCTTCTTCCTCTTGTTGATGTAAAAACAGTCATCCTCCAGTTTCTTTTTAAGAACATCTGGAATGCTGATGTCAATGTGGACCATTTTCTCCTCATTTTCCCTCTTGATGTTAACGTCTGGTTCAACCTTCTGGGAAAAATGGTAAATGTAAAATACCCATGTTCTATGATTGGATAAATCAGAATGTATGATTAAAATGAAGGGGTTAAATGTGGACTTAACCATTTTGTTAGTGTCTTCAGAGAAGGCACTGTCCCCACTGTTTGAAGATTCAGGGTCAGAATCGTCCCCGTCACTGCTGTCAGATGATGAAATTAAGCCTGAGGATATGAATAAAATACATAGTACATGACTGAAGAACACAGCACATGGACAAAGGTCGACGGAGAGACTTCTTACACGCGTCATCACTCTCATCCTCTTTGGGGAGAGTCTTCAGAGACGTTTTAGAGCCAGACTGACGACGACGCCTCTTTGACCATCCTTTTTTCTTCCTGCCAAAAGGAAGAGACAGAATATGGAGCTTTTGCATCATTCTTGCCATTTGAACATGAAACAACCACTTATAAAAAAAAAAACGAATTAATATGATGAAACATGATATTTGAAAGAACAAAATATTCTTCTCCCTTCGGCCCTGTCCTTTTTTCAGGGGTTGTCACAGCTAGTCAACAATGTCCATCCCCCCCTGTCCTCTGTATCTTCTACTCTAACTCCAACTACTTCCATGTCCTCCTTCACTGCATCCATCAATCTCCTTTTGTCTCCTACCTGGTAGCTCCATGTCTATGATCATTCTTCTACCATCTGTATCCACTGTCCCTCCTCTGAACATGTCCAAACCATCTCAATCTGTCTTCTCTAGCTTTTTCTACAAATTCCCTTGGAACAAGATAAATCTAAAATAAATTCCTGTTTACACAGCATTCACAAGCTTAAATAGGATGTACTTGGACGTCGAACATCTCTTACATGCGATCGAGAGCTTTGCGAGCCAATTTACGTTGCAAAGTACGATTTTCCTCCGTGTCCCTTAGGACATGATCATCTGCAGCCCAACGATCCCAGCTGTAAAAAGCAACAAAGAAATGACATGTAAATAATCATATAACACTTTTAGGTGCAAAACAAATCAGTCCAAAAAATCACCTTCTGTTCCAGCCATTAAAATGAATCAGGTACTTTGGGATTCTTCTTCCATGTTCGTCTGTACCTACTATGAGATCAAGGACCTGCAATGAAGGACAGACATTATGTCCCATTGGACTTTTACATGTTCAATATTCAGACGAGTGAGTCAAGAAGGATGGGACTAACAACGCAGTATTATTGACAGTCCCCACACCAAGAATGTCCGTTAACTATAACATGTGTGTGTTTGTTTTTGAGTCAAAATGCACATCTGCGTTTGTAGCAAATTTACCGGGTTAGCAATGTGAGCTAGTTAGCAGCTACAGGCTACATACATTATCAATCCTCTGTTTTTACTAACTATATGTCACACTCTTACAAAATACACATAGTGGCAAATATAAGAAGGAAGTGGTTTATGTGTGTGGAGTCGGGATAACATTAATATTATAGAACTTTTGTTTTTTTACTGGTTTTGTTCACCCTGGGCACGTTAGTGTTAAACCTGCATTTATACAAAACCGGAAACCACCTCAAAAAATAAAAAAATAAATAAAAGCGAAGCTGTAGATTTAAACTAAGACAAACAGTATGTATCCAACGGTTCATTCCCGCTTTCTTTAAACAATAGTTGCTTCACATACAAAAGCGTTTCAACTCATGTGAGATGCAGCTCCAGAACATCACGTTACCTTGGCGTCGTACAACACTTTAGCCTTG
The DNA here is from genome assembly GCA_016785265.1 of Paraplagusia blochii. Taxonomy (NCBI): domain Eukaryota; kingdom Metazoa; phylum Chordata; class Actinopteri; order Pleuronectiformes; family Cynoglossidae; genus Paraplagusia; species Paraplagusia blochii. The sequence continues at coordinate 580,045 of JAFBJS010006273.1, forward strand.
GTTGGGTCTGGTTCGAAGCAAAGAACTCTTTCTCCTTTGTGAAACCGATATTTTATTCCCCGCGAATTCATTTGTTCATGGCGACGTGCGTGAAAGGGTGCATCAACTAGGAGGACCCTATGAAACCCTTAACACTTTATTTTCCATCCTGTTGTTCAAAAAGGCGCACGAAAGAGTCTTGAACCAAAACAACAGAGTGGAGCCGATGATGCCTTTAGGGACAGCGCGTAGATTCTAATATTGCTCCTTTAGTCGTAAAGCGGTTACTGTGACTGGTTTCACTATGAAATACTTTCAAACATATTTTTCAAAACGCACATGAACATATGCGCATACAAGTTCTATTACATCAATACGACTATTTTATTCATTCAGTGAAAGACGTTATAGACCGTTAATTTTAGAACCGTAAACGCACCACCAACTCGTAGAATTGGTCTCACACGGCTACCATACTGACGGTTTTCACACATCTGAACCGTGGACGACTACAGTTTAATGTATTAGTATTTATGTAATGTTTTGGACTAAATAAAAAGCATGTATTACATTTAAAATCAATGATGGAATCTATGGTTTGTTTCACTGAACATTTTACTGCGTCCAGTACAGAACTGAAAAGGCTTTTATTGATTTAGATTCGATTTCTTTAGATTTTCTTTTAATATTGACCCGTGGAATTTTTACTTTACAATTTTAGAAAACATATAATTCACCTCAAAAAGTCTAAATTAGTCCAACACCAACTTTCATACTGCCGGTGTAATTTATATTTATGAACTGTAGAGGTCAGTAAAAAACACAAAAACACTTCTTAGTTCACATTTGGGAGGTTAAACATCTGAAAAGTACTAACTTTAAACTGGTGCCACCTCCTTGTGTAAGATACATTATAACCATACGATAAACGCATCTGATGTAAAATGTAAGTGTCCACTGAAAGGAAGTGAAACAGTATAAGTGACCAGACTTTTCTCCAAATCACATTTTCCTCTTTCCCTTGATTGACATCAGCTAAACAATGAATGAGTTTCTGCGACACATTTAACTTATTATTCTGCACAGACTGTACATATCAAGTAACATATGAGTCAAGCATACACATTGCTTAAGAGGGATTTAGCGTATGTTATTTTGTTTTATTGAGAGTTTTCCCTCAAGGCAGAATACAATACATAAAACAACCATCTCCAAATAATCTAATCATCCTTTAGTTCTACAACATGTTGACTATAAAGGCTATAATACAAGGATGTTTACATGAGGACACTGTTATATAACCCATCAACAGTGCATTTTTCCACATCATGTGTTTCAATGATTTGCAGCTCTTCAGTGTATTGTGCAGTTATTGGAGAATCAGGGTATACGTTCTCATAATTTGATTTCTTTCTGGCAGAGGACAGCGCCATCCTCAGTTGTGGAGCTCAGACTTGCAGCTCTTGTATCATCAGACATAACACTGAACATGTGTAGCCTTACTAAATGTATTCCAACCCATATCAGACTGACGTGTTTTGACATCCATGTCATATCATGATGGTTTCCATGTACCGTCCCAGTAACATGATACCATAGTTATATTTTAAAGCAAATACTGCAAGACCCTACAGTTTCTGTGTGTTTACACTTCCTCAGCCGACTTTTTAAGGACTTTCATTGTTCATTGTTTTTGGCTCACCATCAAGGTAAAAGAAGACTATAAATACGTCCTTAACTCCACGTTCAATAAAAGTAATGTCAGGCAAAAGCCCAAATTTGAGCCTTTCTGTGATTTAACCTTCCTACAGACTACAGACACCTCTCTCTTCACAGGAGTCAAATCCATCTCAGCTGCTGTCAGTGCCGCGTCATGCTGTGTTCTGCACCGTGTGCATAGCTGTGTCATGCAGTGCAGCTTCATAAGCTCTTCTATCATCGTAGTCTTCAGACTCCTGCTGTCACTTTTCATTTTCCCATAGCTGCAAACACTGGGCCACACATGTGTGTAACCTCGCTCTCTCCCTCTGTCTCCCTCTGTCTCCCTCTGTCTCCCTCTAACCCACCTCTAACACAGTGAAATTACTGAGATCAACTGTGTCAACAGCTGTTTAATGTATGGCTTCACACACACACACACACACACACACACAGGTGGGTACAGTGAAAGGAACCAGCCATTAATCCCCAGGCTCACTCATTGTTGAACTAATAATAGCGCACAGCAGGCCTAATATTCCTAGACAGCCAGGTGGATTAATGGAGGCTGAGATTATTATATCTATTTTCATCCCTCGGCAAATCACGTCTGGCTGTATGACATTCCTGTCTCTGTCTGGCAGCAGACCAACCAACTGGATGTACAGACATGGGTTGCGCAAAGTTCAACTGCCGCAAGATGGAACTGAACAAATATATTAATTAGGCTGGACGTTATTTTGGGGGGAACCTTTTCCAGCCTTGTGCCCCCTCCCAACTCCTCCCTCAACAGCCACGCTCTCCGACACTGACAGAGACCTCTCCTCAGTTGGGCAATGATCGCTGGACGCAGAGGAGGAAAAGAACTCGACTCGTTCCGTCTCTCCAAACTACCAGGCGTCCACAGCTCTGGACTCTCCTGTACATGGGGCAACACCAAACCTCCGGGCTGTAGCTGGACCCGGACAGACACGCGCTGAGCAGCACATCCCAAGAACTGCAAGGGAGTCATGTCTGCCGCGCAAGGACTTCTCAACAGCGTCTTCTCCTGCTCCTCTCCTGCCTCCAAAGCCATCACCAAACGGAGGCTGCGCCAGACCCGCAGCCTGGACCCGGCATTGATCAGACACTGTGGCAGCGGAACCGACGGGTTCGGTGCAGCACCACAGTCTTCTCCGGACACAGGTGCCTCAGCGGAGCGCTTGGCTGCCGGGAAACCGTCTTTACGCACCAAAGTTCCGACACTGAAGGAGCCCATCACGCCGTCTCATTCGACTCCTTCCATCCCTCTTGACGTTTCTCCATCCTCCAACTTTCATTTTGACTATGACACGGTGAAGCGGGCCAAAAGGAACACCGCGGGGGATTTACCCTTCCTGGTGAGGGGTTCCAGTGCGTCGGGAAGCACCGGGAATCTGTTCTCGCCGCGTCGATGGCTACAGAAGAAAGCGCAGCCGGACATCTCCAAGGCGTACGTCGTGTGGAAATCAGAGGTAAATCACATTAATAAGAATCTGCTGTAGAGAAGAACCAAGTCACCACCACCACCTCCACCACCTCCACCTCTCTGGTTCCTCTTTCAGTAAGAAGAAGGGTTTTTCAAAGTCTCCAAGCAGTCCCATAACCTATAGGTAGGAAGAGACAGATGAGTGGACGAACATCTGTTACCAATCTCCTCCACTGGGTCTGATAACACTTCCTGGTACATCATACCTGACTTATGATATTGGCCTTTTAAAACTGCCAGACCTCGGCCATAGGGAAGTGTTGTGGTCAACAACTTCTGTTGCCCTCGGGGGCAAGAGAGGTTGTTTTTGAAGTTACTCCTGCCCTCTGTCCTTGTGGTAGTTACACCTTACCCAGAAGGCCATGCAGCTTGGCCAAATAGATTTTTCTTAAGCCTCTGAGCATTTTTGTCCACCTCACCTCTCCTGCTCTCACTGCATTCATGAACTTACATCCTCATTGTTTCCCAAAGACTGGGTCGCGACCCTAAGGTTTTTGAGGGACTCACACGTGGTTTCCTTGCTGGTTTAACTGTGTTAAACAATCATAAAATGCTCATTAATGGTCAATCATTCACTCATGCCTATTAATCTGGGTCACAAAGACTCATCATTTTTAAGGTAAGGCTCCGTAGGAAATAAAACCTTTTTGGTCATGATGTCCAAAAAGGATTTAGTTTTCAGCAACTGGACTTCTTCTTGAGGTTGAAAGACATTTCAATCCTCAACTGAGGAACTTCATCAGTTTGTGGTTGATGTAAGAAGACTCTGGTGGTGAGGGGAGTGGTCTACATCAACCAAAATCTTATCAAGTTCTTCAGTTGAGAAATGAAACATCATTAAACTCCAACAAGAAGTCCAGTTGCTGAAAACTACACCCTTTTTGGGTGTAGTGTAGGAACAACACCAAGTCCTCAAAAACATACCACATTTCTTCTGCCAGTATTTTCTTTGTAGGTTGCCTAGTTGGCACGTATTCACATGCAGTAGTGGAAAGGTATGATAATTCTCCTTCCTCTGTGGTTTTAGTCCCTTTTCTCTCTCTTTCTTCTCAGCTGACACGTATAGTATCACCGAGAGAGTGTGTGTGTGTGTGTGTGTAAGTGCAGGAGTGTGTGCTGATCTGAACATCTTCAGGACACATGGCCTGGGAGTCTTTTCTCACGGCTGGGAGGAGTCAGGAGGTCAAACCCATGCTGCTCTTGAACAGCTCTCCCATCATTTCCTATTAACAGAAACGGCCACAGCTCCACTCTCACTTTCCAGCAACTTTCTTTTCTTTTCCTCCCCAAGATGTTGAGAAGTTCTCACTCTGCACAGTTTCCCACTGCTCTGCTCCTATTTTCCGTTGGCCGTCCCCCACCACGGCCCAGCGAGGATAATGTGAGGCCATGGGTTTGGAGTCATTAGAACAATCTGGACCATGAAGTTATTGCACCTTGGAGTGTTTGTGAAAACACTCGGCCAAGAAGTGTTGCTGGTACACAGGGAGACGACAAACACTGTGAAATGAGAAGTCAAATCCAACAATGTTGTAAAAAGTCAGAGTGGAATTTGTTTCAAACTGAATGGAAGAACATGAAACATGAATCACAATAGTGTTTCATTAACGCGACTTCATATGTGACCTGGCAGTGTCTTAAAGAGCTGTTCAGACAAATGATTCCAATCTGATCTGACAGCAGTAATAATTACAATAACACAGTTATACTGTGTTATTGTTTGGCTGAAAAGTCTGATGATAATAATTTGTGGGAAGGGAAGTGAGAAATCACCTTCAGATTGAGATGGTTTGGACATCTTCAGACGAGGGACAGTGGAAGTAGATGATGGAGCTACAAGGAAGGAGACAGAATGGAAGGTCAAAGAGGAGATTGATGCAGTGAAGGAGGACTTGAAGGTAGTAGGAGTTAGAAGATGCAGAGAACATGGTGAAATGGAGGATGTTGATTCGCTGTGACAGGTGACGGGTGAAAAAGAGTTCAAATTGTACCAACTACTTTGGTTTCTGAACAATTGATTTTCAGAGTTTCTACTTGAATGTCCAAGAAATTACTATTAGATCAGAAAGTCTATCAGTACTCTTGACGTAGCTCTTGGACTAATGTTTGGTGACCCACGTCCTAATGTAGACAAGATCGTTTCAAAGTTTGGGGTCACTCTTTAAACCAATCAGAAATATATACTCTGGTCTACATGATGCTAATACAATGTGGTAACTGACTATTTAGCTGCAAATCTCTGGGTTTTTGGTTCCGTACTAAGTTGTACTGGTCCACACAGGTCTGTTTTACTCCAGGGACAGTTGCCTTGTGATTAGAAAACCACTGTGCAGTCAACGCACTACAATCCTGTAATGCAGACGGAGGAATCTATGATGGAAGTCAAGTTTGAAAAATGATTATAACTAAGCTCATCAATGCCTTGTGAATAAAACTGTAAAAATGTTCATTTTAAATGACCTTAAACCTTAAGAGTCAGGATTGAAGGTTTTTTGATTTTTTTGTTAGGTTTCGTAGAACAATAAATAAAGCAGTTTTTTTTTTTTATGCAACACACTCTTATCTACAATTTCAAGAAACCAGGATAAGATGTGTGTTTTCCCATGAACACGATGCATTCTTTCCACAGAGAGAATTCTCTGTATTTTTCTGAAGAGTGGCTGAAAAAGATGTCTAACAGCTAAATCCTGGTTCTTCAGCACTTGTTCAACAGTAAGAAAAGACAAAACAGTGACATAACATTTCCTCCACCTGTCGGAACATTACAAAGTTAAGACTTTACATCCAATACTTGTGTTTTTCATTATTATTAGGCGTTTATGCATTTTTTTAAATGAAACGGTGACATATATTTGTACTGTGGTACATTAGAGTATATAGTTCTTAGTATATACAATATATTTCCAAGTCATATAAAACAGTAAACCTGAAATAAATAAAACTTCCGCCAAATCCAGCCCTACTTAAGTCGACAGTAGCTATAGATTTAATCTTTAGATGATTTGCATGACCACTGAGCGTGGATGTGCACGTGCGTGTGCACATTAGCTCGGTATTTTGCCTTTTTAAGGAGGGAGACTTGGAGAGGGAGTGTGGGAGGGAGAAGCAGTGAGAAAGGCAGCGAGAGAGTTGAAATGTAGCAGTTTACACAAGAAGCAACCTGTGACAGTTATATTGGTGCTGATTGCTTAATAGCTTTTTTCCATGGCCTGTCTTTGAATGTTTAAAAGACCAAAACACAGAAAATCATTAGTCTGTGACAGACCCTAAATCTGGACATGGCTTCAACCAATCACTGCACTCCTCTCAAGGAAAGCCCCACAAATTTACTGAAATGCTGACATGGTCGAAAGTGAATTGTTTTGCTATGGAACATATATTTAATGCACATTTGGTTTCTGTCTTTCACAAATCACACGTCCCCACAAAGCCATAGGAGAAACAGCGGCTGATTTAATGCTGCTCCTCTGTGAGGCGCCATAGATGTTGACATTGTGAAGTCTATTTTTAGGCCCATGTTCTTCACAATAGACTCAAATCCTTCCAAAATAAAAGTCTTGGTTTTAGAAATAACTTGCTGCAGCTGCTGAGAGTTGGTAGGACCCTTGCTGTTACCGACCTACACTGTGACTTCTTTTCCCCAGCATTTAAAGTCTTTGTCATCATGAAGTAAAGAGCCACTGGCTGTCCTCACTAACTGTCCTCTGAAAGTGAGCCAAAGGTTTCATAAATATTTTATTCACCTGAAGTGGCGTACATTTATAACACAAGTCAGAGTCGGAAAGAAATCCTGCCACAAAGTAGTGAAGTAAACAAAGTGTGAGATTTAGTGTCTTTACACAGGTAATGTTTAGCTCCACTGTTGGATTTATGTCTATGACTTCAGTTGAATCCTGTTTCTATGAAATTAATCAACACCCTCTTAAATCCACCTTCACTGAAGCCGGGCCTACAATTGTTTAGTCATGTGACTATTTGGAGGCCAGTGCAGATTTTTTTTTTTATTTCATCCACTACCTTGCTTGACAGTAAAGATGTCTGTCAATGTGTCTAAACATCTGTTTTGACTACATTTCATCACGATAGTTGCTACAGAACAAAACACAGAACTTTTTAATTTATTTTTATTATTGTTGTTATTTAAAGTAAAGTAACTAGTTATCAATAACTTTTATAATTACTTTTTACTTTTTTAAAGTAACTTTTTTAAAGTAACTTGCCCAACACTGGTCATGACTAATCGTATTCGTACGTTTTCCTTGGACATTTGGCAGCAAACTGTCGTCTCTCACGTCATCGACGAGAAGAAGAATCTTTTACATTGTGAAAATATAGAAATACTTATTTCAACTGAATTCTATTTGCCTGTTGCTGTGGGTGTTGAATGGATCCAGTTTATTTCTGGCAAGTCATTCTGTCCAACAGTAGAAATGAATCTTTAAATATTTAAATCCCCCACAAAGAGATATAGGACTGGTTCAGACAAAATCAATCAAAAATAAACATGCCATCTTTTTATAACTATTGTTGAAGTAGTTAGTTAGTTGGTTAGTTGGTTAGTTAGTTAGGCATCACAAAATCCAGGGGAAATCACCTGCATATATCGGTATCAGTTAATTACGGTATTGGAGATGAAGCATTTGGACAATATTGGTGATATCTTAAATCGGGAAAAGTTCATATGGGACATTTAGAAGACACTTTTATCCAATGTGTGGCCACAGGAGTCAAACTTGTCATGTGTAGATGTCCAATTGTGTAGCTCCTACCCAAGCATTGGGTTGTACGGTGTGAGGTCACACATCATAGGTCGTGACCTGCTCACCCCACAGTGGAAGTACAGGTTTCAGGAAATAAAATTCTCCTTCTTAGTGGAGCGTTTCGTCAGGTTGAACATCAGGCAGTTACTTTATGACACATGCCTGCAAAAACATGCTCCTATTGGACAACCAAGCTGTCAGTCACGTACCATAGATCATGCACATTAAGCAGCAGTTTTCCCTGCAACCTGTTTTTAACCTCTGGGTTTTTATTTTGTTTAAGCGACAGATAATTAATATATCTGACTTATTCTAAACCATCAGTCAGTTTCTCTAAACCATGTAGTGGATGAGGAATGGACTTATAAGCTCATGGTGGTGGAGAGTTGATAGTATTAAGCAAGAAAACCTGCTTGACCTTATTTTCTTAGGAAAGAAGATGGGATTAAATCCCTGAACTTGATTTCCATTCATTTCACCTCTTCTCCCTGATTCACTCCCTAAAGTTCCTTCAAAGAGAGGAGGCTGCCTTGGAGAAGACACACACACACACACACACACACACACACGTTACGTTAACAGTTCAGCCAAGATTCCCAAACTCTGACAAATGGAGATCCACTCCTGTTTTGTTTGACTAAGCTGTAACACATCCAGTTAGAGAAGGGTCCTCACATGGATCAAGCTGCAGTCAGGAATGTCATCACGCTGTTGCAAACACTGAAACTCTGATGAAAGTACGGTTGATGTTCTTGGCTTGCAGCTGTTGTTTGCAATTTGGATTTTTTTTTCTCTTCAGCTCCAGTGTGATCTCACAGCAGAGCCTCTGGGCTCAGATTTTTAATTTCTCTTTTTACTTCTCTGTGTTTCATGTTTTCCACACAACACTATGTCAGATGTTTCTCTGAGGAGAAACTCTGGATTTTTGTATGAAGGTCTACAAATGAGGGTAGTTTGATTATGGGTTAGTGGACCAGGTATTTAAAACAGAAGAGGTTCTAAAAACTTTAGTAAAACTTTTTTACTAAAGATACTTTGTACACAGCAGTTAGAATCACAAAGTTTTTATCCAGAAACTTCATTCAAGTGAAATATTGTCCAGCTCCTCTTCTGATACCAACCTCTCATACTGAGAATCTTTTCCTTATTCTTTGAGTTTTTAATCAAAATCTACAGCAGGGGTCTCAAACTTGCGGCCCGTGGGCCATTTGTGGCCCCACCTCGAGGTGAAAGTTGAATTTTCAATAGTATTTTATGAATTTGTTCTTTACATTTTATGGTAAATCCTAAAGTTCTCAAAAGCCTGATCCACACAGGATCTATGGGGAAACTGATGTTTTATTATTTTTCTCTTCTTCTTGTATTGAACTTGAAAGCTGACGGTGTGGGTGGTGGTGACGTTCAACTAGGTTTGGGTCTCAGAGCCCTGATCTACATGATGTTGTTTACATGTCGCCTTGTCAGAAGATTGAAGACTGAAACAGGCAGTAGCTGACCTGGTCGGCACATGGTCTCTCTGTGAACAGTCACTGGTTGTGATGTCATCCTCGTGGTCGTCTGCTCTAATGCATGTGCAGTGGTGGTTCTAGTGGTTCCAGTGCCTTGGATTTCTTCTGATTGTGCTGCGTACTCTTTATGTTCATTCTATTTTTACACTCCTGGCAGAGAGACGTGCAGATGTTTGGTCAAGGTGGTCTGTGGTGATATCAGTGGTCAGTCAGGCCTTCCTGTGCAGCTCGATGAAATGGGTCAGTGAATCCACGTTTGCGTCCAGTGGGTTGAGCAGATTTTGTGGATGTTCTCACCCAGCTCTGATGGAAGCATGGAAACTTGATGCCTCAGGGGGCAGCATTTCTGACAACCCAGTGTGATACTGTGCTGAAAGGAACCATATGAAACAGCAGGATTTGTTTGGCAGTGTTTTGGTTGAGCAATCGCACGTCTCCTTTGGGATGTTTTCTCAACAATGAAGCGAAAGCTTGAAATAGAGACGTTGAAAAAGTAAACATTAATTTCCGCAGCCAGGATCTGTCTCCTTCTCTCCCTCTGCTCTGTGTCGCTCTGTTGCCTGTAAGACCTAGTTCTGGTCACACTGTGCTGTGTGGAAGGGGAATCAGTAAAGAGTTGGGGCTGATGATCCAATTGTGCAATGAATCAAGACACAATGGTCAAGTTGTTGAATCAGATATTGTTTGAGATGTTTGGTTGTAGTGATGGTTAGAACTTTGGGCTCCTAACTCTAACCCCCTGTAGAGTTCAGGACCCATTGTTGCCCATGAGTCCAGTTGTTTGCCCCATGATTAACCTCATATTTTAACCAAATGTTCAAATGGATGGAAGAATGTTTTTTTTTTTCCTTTCCCAGAGCTTCACTAATCATTGTCTTTATATTCTTTAAGTGAATCTAACATCTCCCCACATTTGGACATTAGTTACTGAGTGGAAGTCTTTAATGTGGTGATTATCTAAGTGTTCCTGTTCATACATATAGGATTGGAGCCGTGAGCCTCTCGTATCAATATCTGTCATGTTTGTTTAGTTCTAACTAAACTTACTTGGAACTATTTTTCTAATGATGCAACCACACTGCAGCAAAATTATGCATTTTTTGGTAAAGTCCATTTACGTATGTGTGACGTTGCTGTGTCTTTCAACGTTAAAGCCCGGCTTTGGAATTATTTATTTGGAATTCCAGGTCAGAGCTTCACGCTGAGAGCCTGAGGCTTCTGCGGTGGCTCCTGCTTGTGTGACCCCCAGCTTCCTCCCCCAGCAGCCATTCCTTCTCTGCCTGTTTGCCTTCAATCACTGTGTATCCAAATTCCTTCATTGTGATTTCCAGTGAAATGTCTTTGCAGCAGCAGAAATAGAAGAACATTCGTGGTGTAACAACAGTGGAGAAACCATTTGTTGAGTTTTGAAGGGATTCTCTCAGACTATAAGTTGTCTGTGCAGTGACCTGCCTTAGACAGTAGCATATAGTTCACTATTTAATTTTTCTTCACAACCTTGTGTTTCTGTCCGAAACACACGGTTGTCTCACAATATTGCAACTATCAAAACAAAAGATATTTTTCAGTGTCACAGACAAATACCTCCCCCCATCAGAGGGAACCAACCCCCCGAGCAAACTCAGAGTCATCTTTTTCCCACTTCCTTATCTCTTTCACTCTCTCCACTATCTCCTGGGAGTAGACTGGAGCTCTGCCTCAAGTCTGTCGGAAATGTCTCTTGGTCTTTTCCCATGACAGCTGCTTCACACTAAGACAAAAGCATCAGTTTTGACTTCTCCTCCCGTCCAACCTGGATTCAAGTGACAACCTGGGGAGGAGAGGACACTGGGTTTGGATACTTGTGACTCAGCATCTTGTCAGCCTTAATCCAATCAGATCCTTGTCATACAGGGATATGAATATAAACATGACTGGGGTCATGTGACGACATCAGGATGTGGTCACGCCTCCCACGTTTTCCTCCCAAACACAACAAAACAAGGAGGCAAAACAGAAGGAGGCTGCAGGCATTTCAGAGCCAGTCAGAGCTCTGCTGCTAATAATAGAGACATAACTCAGCCCAGGAGGAAAGGCTTCAACCACCACGGCTGATACAGAGACAACATGGACGGATGGAGATTGGTTACAGACGGATCACCGTTCAGTCAGACTGAGACGTGTGTCAAGAATTAGAGACAAAACCTCAGCCTCTATTCTTTCCACACAGCAAAGTCATTAATATTGCTATAGTAAGAGCAGGGGCGAAAAGGAGTGCGGCGCTGACATCTAGTGGACATATTTGTCTACGCAGTTGTCATAACAGTGAAGTAGCTTGGACAGAAAAAAGACACCTATCAGTACAAAGTCAATTTTACCCTCAACTATACAGTTCCCCTCAAGAGCCAGTTGTCAGTGGAAGTCTGTACAGATGTGACTACCCACAATGCAATTCTACATTTTACTGCAGTTCATTGTTATTTATTCAAGTAAACAAATTTACTTACAGGCAGATTCAGTAATGTGTCCATCACTCAAACAAAAAAGAATAGGCTGTCTGTCCGTCTCCACTGTGTGGACATCTTATTTATAAAAACACATTTTACCGAGCGCTTTATAGATGTAGAGACCAGGTAAAGCCACCGGAGGGCGCCAGTTCTCCTTTCAAACCGCCTCACAGATCTCTGACTTTCACACGCAGTTTCAGGGGATGAATCAGAATAAAAGTGTGGGTGGGCTGCACAGTCCCAGCTGTGCACATCTGTCTCCTCGCCCTCTCTTTGTCATAAATATCTTCACAAAACATTACAACAGCCGATACCAGCTGCGCCCGGGACATATCTCACAGGACGAGGCTCTGGACAAGATGGGTAACATAAAAAGTGACACATTGGAAATGGGGCCAAGAGTTGAAACTGTCTCCTGACGTTACGAGTTCTTTTCAGACGGACTGGTTTATGTCGTCTTGTTACTGGAAAACAACGCAATCTGACGATCCTTCCTGGTCCAACGTGCAGTGTTGTTGTTCCAGTGGAGAGAAGATGTTTGTGCTGTCACCAACACCCACACACAACCATAACACTGTGTGTTTGCACTGCCCGTCGTCATTTCCAAGCAAGGATCAGATTCTCTCCTGCTGAGCACCTTACCAGAACCCCTGTGTGTTGGAGTCTGGAGTCTTCAGAACCTCCAGAAGACCATCTTGGTCTTCAATCTTAGGGGGGATTTGTTATTCCCATGTCAGATTTAACTATGTAAATGTACAAACAAACTGGATAGTTCTCTGTATCAACCATCAATTGGTCTGTACGTAGTCAACATAAGGCACATGTGTCAAACTCAGGGCCCGCAGGCCAAATCCATCCCCTCAAGTCGTTTGTGTGGGTCATGGGAGCTAAACAATGGAACCTCAATAAATAATATTTAAATACAGAAACATTTATGAAGATATAAGTAGTTACCAGTCCTCCACGTCATCAATGTGGAAATGAGTTTGACAGCCGTGACTGGAGGAAGCAGCTGAGTCTTGGGATGGATTCATTTTTAGTTATTGATTTTAAAAATCATTTTCTCATTTGCAGACTGAATGGACAAGATCGCCACTAAAGCATCAGAGATACTTAATTTGCCACTGTTGGAGTCATTGCTGCTGCAGAGATGGCAGATAAAAAAAAAAAAAAAAAAAAAAAAAAAAAAAAAAAAAAAAAAAAAAAAAAAAGGGCTTTCGTCCAAGGTGTTGCTGCATCAGCAGGAGATGAAGCCTGGAGGTGGATGCAGTGGATGCATGAAGGAAAAATGCATGGACCTGCACCTGGGTTAGATTAGCAGGGAGGCTAAGTGTTAATGGAGATTTAATAGGATCTGAAATGATTAACCACAGCTGCTGTGTGTGTGTGTGTGTGTGTGTGTGTGTGTGTGTGTGTGTGTGTGTGCATTGAAGGTCTACACCTTTTCCAGCTTGGGAAACAAAATCAATGCTTTCTTCTTTGTGAACACTCACATTTAGTACTTGACTGCACACTCTCTCAGCGGTGCATGTCAGTGTGAACTGTTTTAATGCTGTGATCATGAAGAAGTCCATGTTCTTGAGCTGCATCTGCACAGACTCAGTTCCTTTTTTTCTCTCTATTTGCTTTGTTTCATTTCCATTTTTCCTGACATTTCTAAACTTAACTCCTGTGCAATGTCTTCTTTTTTTTTCCTACCGGCTCGGATCTGTCCGTCGGACTTTCTGTCTGTTGCCACGGCAACTACTCAGTGATGTAAACACCGTGAATGTCTCTGGTCGTAGGAGTGGTAACAAAGAAAGCATCCCTCCTGAACGTAAGCATTAAGACATAGTTTATATGCTGAAAAGCTCTGACGCAGTTGGTGCAACTTCTGGGCAATGGAAAAGAAATCAGACGCACAAAGCTCTGACGGAAATGATAAATACAGGAGCAGAAGCAGAGGATGACGATGCTGAAAAGTACAATCTGGTAAATTCTGCCTCTCTGTGCCGTGTGGACTCTGTTTGTCATTACATTATCATTACAGTAACATTCACTGGTTGATGGAAACGCTCCAGTTTAAATTGGAATTTCCATCTTGAAATTGTTTTTCTAATGTGTTTTATTCACAAAACCAGAAAAGCTTCCTTTTAAAAGTGGTTCACATCATTCCAGGCTGTGTCTCCTGCAAATAAAGTTAACTACTAAATAATTGAACTCAGAATTACTTCCTGATCATTGTGTTGGGTGGAAAACAAGAAAACTCACAGACGCAGTAACATGGACACTGCAAATAAGTCAAACAGGTCAGGACAGGCAGCCACTTAGTTCATGGTTAAAATGACCTGGACAGAAGGGAAAACCAGAGCTGACCCAACTTTGAAAGAGTGTGTGAAGCCTGATATGAGATGGTTGTGGGTGGAGCCATGTCATAGGGAGTAGGACTTGGATTCCAGCTGCATTCCAGAGGAGGAACAGGAGATGGATGGATGGATCTGTCAACCCTCACCTCCCGTCCTTCTCTTTGGTCTTCTTTCGCTCATAAACAATCTCTAAAACAGAACTGTTGATATCTTCTCACGAGAAGAGGAGGGAAATGAACAGGAACACAATGATCAGTTCAGTTCACACTGCTTTTCCAAATTTAGATGTTTCGGTGGTGCAGTCCCAGCTCAGCAAAGTAAATGTTTAAACAAACACGTTGTGCATGAGCAAATTTGTTGAAGTTGGTGAGTTTATAAAAGAGTCGGCTGAAGTCAAGCCAAACACCACATCTATCACTGTGGCTGCTGATAATCCAACACAGATGATAATCCAAGACACCTCCAGGAGTCTGACCCAGATTCTGGAGGTTTTTTAAGTTGTCTTGTCCAGTTATCATCTGACAAAAAGACTTTCTACTAATGCATGATATGACGATATTTTACTCAAGGAAAAGTGAGGGTTTTGGATTTAAAACTACTCCTAGAAGTATTTTAATTTGAAAAACTTGCTCAAGTCAAGGTAATGGAGTATATGTAACTCCTTACTGTCCAACTCTGCCAATATTCTCCAGCAGGTAATTCCTATTTCACCAGCCCCAAAACACAACGGATCCTACTTGGTATTGTGTTAGTGGATTACACTCTTCCTGATATTACATAGCTATGTTAACGATTGATATTATTGTACAATCCCACTGGTAACTCTTATTCTTAACTATTTCCTATCATGGCCCCCTAGTGGACAGAATGTCTTCACTCTCCTCTGACTCTTTGACCAACACCCACGTAAATCTAAATACACCAGCTAACATTTTTTTTGTATCTGTGCAAACTTTTGCTGCCATCTAGTGACTGGAGGCTGGTTATCATCCAGCTTAGCAGTGGTGCACTCAGTCCAGTGTGTCATATTCTGCTATTATTCTATTACAGTAAATACAATAGAGACAAAGATACTTCAAGTGTACTCTTCAAAATGTTTGAGTATTAGGAAGACAGGAGTCAGGAAGACTTGAGAACATATTTATTAAAAAGACTGTAAAATATAAATATTTTTTATTTTACATCAAAATAAATGGTAAAAGCAAGAAATAAAGACCACGCCAATTTCCCCCTTTGATAAGAAGGGCCACATAAAAGAGGCGCTGGACCGTTTATGGGCCGCGAGCCCTGGGTTTTTTAAAGTTGAACCTTCATAACAGCACAGATGCATATTTCATTGAAAGAGTAAATTTACCTTCTGACCCATTTGGACAGTAGAGGAGTAAAAAGTGCAGCCGCTGTGTTTATACCTTAGAGTAAATGTTTACAACATGAGCTGAGACCAATCAAGGCTCCACCCACCGACACCCATCAAGGATTGATTGGCTCAGGCCTGGTGTCACTGTCTACGTGCAGGAGCCGACGTCTGAGAATTAATGCAGGAAACACGGGAATCCCAAATACACGCACACACGGATAAACACACATGAAGGGAAAGTGCAACAAATGTCACTCAGCCTGTGACACAGATCAGGTCAGTCAGTGCTCACAGCACAGGAGGAGGACTGTCCATGTGGGAGACAAAAACCCTGGACCAGTTGAGGTCCACCGTGGAGAACAACAGCTGACAGCTGAATATTCATGACTGAACAGACTGATTTACATTCAAAACAAATGAAATGACTGCCATGTTCAATGGTAGAACATTAAGAGCCGCTCGTGTTCTTACACTTCATTATATAATTAACATCTTTGTGTCACGAAGGATTGGTTTTCAACGCAAAACAAACAATTTATTACAATATTCTTTCAGAAAGTGAAGATTTTTCTGTTTTTCCTTAACAATAACTAGTTAGTCCAATAGTCTTAGATGGAAAAGGTTAATCTCCATTGGTTCTTTTCAATGTCACACCATCAGTGACACTCAGACCTTCTATACAGGCGTGTCCAAACCAAGGTCACTGTGGTTGGTTCAGTGCAGTGATGGCAAATGGAACAAAGCTCTTCTGAAGAGTTCCCGTCACCATCTCAGTGTCCTGTACCTGCGGCTGGATTACACCTCTGAACGGGCCACATCCAGCCCCTGTGCCTTAGTTTGTCCATGCCTGGTCTAGATGTGAGCAGAACAGCTACTTATGAAACAGGTGAAAATGTACTTACTTAAAAAAATAATCTGGAGTCAACAGTCAACACAAATATACATTTGTTAAAGAAAATTTGACCTGTTTTTGACCTTCATGACTGATACCACAAAGGACAGATATTTGGGCGAAACACCAAAAGTGATGAAGCAGGACAGAGACCACGTCACACCGTGGACATTTAAACCATCCCAAGCCCCTGCTGCTGTCAGGCATCTCCACAGACACTTCCACGCCTGCTCCTTCAGTTTACCCAGGTGCTTTAGACCTCGCACATCAGGCACCAAGGACAAAAGAAAAAAGACAGGACGGAAAAGTGTGTGGTTGATGTTGTGGTGTGTGTGTGTGTGTGTGTGTCAACGTGTTAAAGCAGGCGTGCAGATGGTTGTTAGTGTGCTGCCAACCTTCATTAGAGGGTTGTATTTGGAGAAGAGCCTTATTTTACAGCAGGTTGAAGGACAAAAAAGAAAGAGATTTCTCCTCTAAAGAGCTGGGACTGAAGGTTTGGGCATAAATTTATGTTGTTTTCAGGCAAATAAAAGAGTTGAAAAGACAATCACAAGACTGTTTTCCACTGTTTTTATCGATTTGTTTACTGTAAATCACTTTAATGACATGTTGGGACGGAAAAGGAAACTGAAAAAGTCACAAGATGAAAGAACAGATAATCACTTTAATATTAATTAGCAATACAATATTAATGAACTGACTCGACGTATACTGGCATTTTGGGAAGTCAAAAGTGTTGAGAAATGACTTCTAATAACTTCTAACCAACTTCTCTACATAAAGTCTACACTTTATTGACTTACATCACAAACATATTTGTGAAAGAAACATCATTTGTTGGGAAATAATCAAACTTTTGTTCATTTTGTGTTGTGATACATCTTCTCCTAACCCTCTCTGCTTGTCCCTTATTTTGGGGGTTTTCACAGCAAATCCTTTTTTTTTCCACATTTCCCCCGGTCTCCTAGCTGGTAGCTCCATCTCTAGGATCATTCTTCTACCAATGTGTCTCCACTGTCCCTCCTCTGAACATGTCCAAACCATCTCAATCTGTCTTCTCTTTTTCTCCAAACCTTCCTGTCTGTGTTGTCCCTCTAATCAATTCATATATTCTTTTTGACTTAAACTTGTAAATGGGTCAACATCACCCGTCCTCTAAACAGACAACACCAGGTCAACACAGACCTGAGGTGTGACCTTCAAGGGCAGTGAGTCGTCTGACATCATGTGAGTTTGTGGGTTTGACATCACTCTTCTCTGTGCTGGTATGGAAACAAAGGAAAACATCTTTTTTCTCCTCTTCTCCTGTTGCCAGTGAATGCATCACTCAACAGATATGTGTGTTTTTGTTCCTGTATTTTACAGATGTCTCAGATTCAACCTCTGCTGACTTGTTACACAATGGTGGATTCATGATCCTGTAGAGACACAATCTATCAGAAAAACACACACGCTCTTGTACCTACTTATTGTGCTGTCCAGCACAGCTGTCAAGCTGCGATGTCATGGCAACTGTGTGGAAAACATTAAGGTGGTGTGGGTGGTGGATAAGAGAGTGTGTGTGTGTGTGTGTGTGTGTGTGGAGTAACCAAGACTAGGTCAGTGGACTAGGTATCGTTAGTTAATCAGACAGGAACACTGACAGACCTCAGGCATCACGTCACCATTTCTCGTGGTTCTCATCAGCGAACGGTTCATATAAGTGAACGTAGCCAAACAGCTGGACACAAGGAGTGAAAATTCCTCCCTGTTGGATATTTCTGGTCTGGACCAGTCACACAATAAACCAGGAACACAGGGAATTTTATCCACAACTGGAAAATATCTGAAACATTTAGGATTTCTTTTTAGAGGAAAATAAATACATGTGACAAAACAATTCAATAGTCCTTCCAAGGTTATTGGTCATCCCAGTGGTTGTTCAGGTCTATGAATGTCTGCATCTGGATATAGTTTTTTCTCAAGACATTTCACCTCTCACCCAAGAAGCTTCTTCAGTTGTAACTGTTCTGGTGGTTCAACTCAGAGAGGCTGCATACCTGTGGAAGGAGGTCATCGCAGGAAACAAAAAAAAAGTCCAATGAGGGAGGTGGGGTCAGATGAGTGATGGACCACACCCTAGAAAGAAACCTATGTTTCTGCCGTTCTGTCCTCTTGGTTGGAACTCTTGTGCCTGTGTCCATGACACGGTTGACTTCTCCAGGGGACTTGGACGGACTCTAATTCATCATGGATGGAGTTTCTTTGTCTCACCTTAAAGTCGATCTGTCTTAGTCCTTGGTCCTGTCCTCCCTCAAGGATTCTTTCAGCATGATGACCTTTTCACCTTTCACCTTTTAATAATTGCTATAAAGGCAGCAGGTTCATGGAATCTTCTTGTGTTGGTGTTTTTCTTTGGTTCCTCCAAGGAAACCCGAGCATCAACATGCATTAAAATATTACACCTGAAAGAACCATTTACCAAATCATAGACATTTAAAACATTACAGATTCATCTGTGGCAAAGAGAGCTTCAAGATGTTCAAAAGAGTCGAGAATTAAAAAAAAAAAAAAACAACCAAAAAACCTGCAAACATCCATGTTGGAGGTTGATAGACTCTTATCCCATGGAGTGGCCTCATACATGATGGATGATCATACATGATGGAGCACCATTTCAGAAGGCAGCAGTGATTATAAAGAGGCTTAAAGATCCTAAAACTGATGTTTTGGATCCATGGCCAGGAACCTTTCCAGATCTTAATCCAGTCTAGAACCTGTGAACTCCTAAAGTCTGGATGTAGTCCAGAATCTGATATGTAGTATGCTGAAGTTATAAAGAAGAAGGACCAACACAGGAAAAGATCGACTCTTGGCTGAAATGTGATGTTTTTGGCGTTAAATGTCTCTAATCCTCCAAGTACAAAGTGTGTAATGTGCTTAAAAAACACTCAAAACCCAAGCAACTAAACTTGCAAAACATTAAATTAATGTCACTGCCAACACTGTTGGCCAGAACTTTAGATTCTACTACAAACAGAAAAGAAAACAAGATCCAAACACATCAAAGGTTGGTATTGGTCCAATATTAGTCAAACAATAAGGATCAGCAGAAGAACCCAAAGATGTGACCCATCTGACGGGACATTGGAAGGATTATTAACTCTGAGCAACGTCAGGCTGGAGGAGAAATGAAGGTCTCACTTTTGGCAGATACTTCACGTTGTAGAAATGGAATCAGACGTGAGATGGTCGTCTAGAGCCCCACCAGAGTCACCAGAAATACTGGCTTCTCTGTGTCCCTTTTTCTAGAACTTAAAATCGATTGGATCAGCAGCTTGAATTTGAAGCCTGTCTGTCAAAGACCTTCTACTTTCTTCATCCGTGGCACCAGTCAACCACAGAAACAGACGTTACATTGACAGATCAGACACCAGATGGTGGAGCAGAGCTTTGGGCAGACCTCAAACATGTGACCATCACCACATGAACTTCACACACGGGAAAACAGGAAAAAAAACTGTCCTCTGTTAACTGCTGAGGCAAACAAGCTGACAGAGCAGGGACGGAGAAGGTTAGATGATGGATGATGGATTCAAGGGTGAAAGGTTGAATTGACAGATATTTACTTGAGTCCAGGCCCACATGGACGGAGTGATGAGCAGATAGAGATAAACAGAAGACAGGAGTGGACAGAAGAACTTCTCAATCACCTCTGTTTCCAGATTATTTTCTCTGCCTTAGTTGGTGGTGACGTCACATCAGGGCATGTGATGAAAACTTGCAGGATCAGCGAGGTAGGACTGCTGACATGACAAACACACACTCAACAACACATATCCTGCTGGGATAAAGGCCCAGCGAGAAAAAAATTGGATTTTTGTATTTGAAGATATTGTAGGAAAGTAGCAAAGTGAACGAGCGACGGGGAGACAAAGGGAGACGATCACAGAGTGAGGAAAAGAAGAGCATGCTGAATGTTGTGTTTAGTATCCTCTGTGGTTCTCAACTGGTGGGTCCCGACCCAAAAGTGGGCCGTGGACCCTTTTTGAATGGGTCACAAACAGCTGCTCAAAAATCAGCTACATAATGTGAATCTGCTGTTGAGCATGTGTTTTACTTTAGAAAATCTCTTATTTTGAAAGGTACATGCCAGACACGTGGAGCCAACTCGTTCAGCAATTTCAAGTTATGACCCGGCATATTTGAAATGTGGATTTTGGTTTAGAGATGATGTTAAGGGACAGAAACCTCCATGTGTCGTATGAGGCAACGTGCTTGGAAATGAAGCTCAAGCCTGATTTGGAAACTAACCAGCCTTCATATAAAGACAAGCCGAGCCGTAGGTTTTTTGACCTCAGGACAATGTGGGTCCCAGAGTGAGACCAGTCGAGAACCACTGCTCAGGTCATTGTTTTCCAAAGACTGGGTCACATCCCTCAGAGGCGTTGAACTAGACCTTTTTTTCAGGCAGAGTTGCTTCATAATGTCTAGGAGTTCATGGGATTTTTTTGTTCTTGCTTTAGTCATTCTAATTGTTCAGATGTCACTCAGTCAATAATAAAACATCCTCGTCTACGTCCTTTAATGGTGACAAATAATCGACATTGACTTGGGTTGTAAAACATTACACATATTACAAATGAAAAAGTTGCTGCAATAGAACAAAACTTTTACACAATTGGAATCAAACAAATTCCTCAAGAGGTAAAAAAAACCCACAGTTGATATGATAGAAATGATGGTGTGTCTGCGAGCAAACAAGACAAGAATCGGATTTTTGTTTTTTTGTTTAGTTCCAAGATTCGTAGACCAGCATCAGGACACAGACACCATCGGGGCTTCAAAGTTGCAAACCCTTGAATTTCTTGGAATGAAAATATTTCCTAGACTGAGAAACATGACACACATGAAAAAAGTGATGTGGGTTTTGTTTGTCTTTTGTGTGACTGCAGATATTGTCTTGGTACCAAAACTACAAATCATTGGACTGTTGTTATATAAAACAGGTTATGCAACAACCCCCCCACCCCACGGCCCCCCTCACCCCTATCCTCCAGTTCTGGTCTGTCAGTGTCTTGAAGCCCGGGTCTTAAATGAGGTGCTGTGTGGATGAAAAGCCATATAGTCCTGTTGGACTTCTCCCAAGAATTTTCCAACTTCCAGATCCAGAGATCCACACACACCACCTGCCCCCACGCTCCCCATCTGCACATCCATTGGCCCCGAGGACAGTGTGGAGAATTAAGACAAGTGGGTTTGGCCTGTTGATAGAAGCGTCTCGATTAAATCCAGACCTTTGCTGTCGTCACTTTGTGTGTGTGTTTATGGGCAGGAAGAGGAGGAGGAGGAGGAGGAGGTGGAGGAGGAGGAGGAAAAAATAAAACTTAATGTATTCTTCATCAATGCTGCTAATATAGGCTTTTCTGACCTGACCTGATGAGTTAATCAAGGTTGTTGGAGAAGTCCCACTTTTTTGCACTTGCTCACACACAGACACACACACACACACACAGACACACACATTCCCTGGTTGTGAGGTCATCCCCTAGTGCAGCCTGGTGCTCCTCCTTGCTGTAAATTGCTTCATGTGAACCCAGTTTTCTTGCGTCCCCTCCTCACCCCTGCTCCTCCTTTTCTACACATTCTTTCCTGTGAAATCAACGTCAGAGATCAACACCTGGAAAGAAAGTCCAATCAGATAAAACACCGAGGGGTCAAGGAAACATGAGGACAAATTATGGGGCAAAAATGATTCCCTTTCTTTAAAGCTCTGTCATTATGTCGTAAATAAGTCTGTTTTTTTGGCTGTGACTGTAATAAAGGTCAAACAGTGCATCAGCTAATGGATTGAACACATTGCAAAAACCATATGTACCAAAAACAACAAGCACTGTATCACGGCTGCAGTTCATTGGACATCTGCTGTCAACATACGTGACATAAGAGTCCAATGCATTTTCTCCTTTAAATGGTTTAACTCTGATTAGTGTAGTTACAGCAGGCCTGCAATTTAAGTAGGAAGTGAAAACGTTCAAATGTTTATTTGATTATTTTTTCCTCCAGGTCAGTTAGTTGGTGCAATGCACTTATTTAACAAAAGGTTCTTGTTATTCTTTCATCTGTTCTTACGTTGCCACCTAAGCTGTGCAACCAAATCACTACGTAAGGGACTAAATGGAAGGAGGAGAAGAAGAAGAAGAAGATTCATCAAAAATCCTTGGCAGGTTTTCAATATTGATTAGTAGAGTTGAACATTAGAGTTACTGACTTCAGTGACTAGACCATAGAACAGGGTTAACACATCAGTTTTAGACCAGTTTTTAATTTTTTAATATAAAGTGTTGATGTTAACTTGACTTACCCACTGTTTTTTATTTATAGGCCTATGAATGAGTCATGTTCAGGCAGATGTTGCATCAACACAACCACCCGTAGAATTCCTTTCCTCTCCTGTATTATTTGTCTGATTGTGAGACAGAGACATGGTTACATGTCAATTCAAGTCTTCAAAAGACAATGACTTCTTTCATTTCCGTTGGAACCATAAAAATGACAGACATCACTGCCGCTGTGTTTTAAGAAGAAGGTAAAAAAGAAAATAAATCAACTTATGAAAGTGTTTACATCACAGTGATTCTCTGACCCACAGAACATGTATCTTCCTCTCGTTCATCATCTTCAGTCATGATTTTATATTCAAAGCAAACAGTCGTTGGTTTAATGTGGTTGATGACGTAACAAATACAACATGTGACTTTGCTGGAGGAGAAGATGCTTCAAGAATTGACTTGAATCAGGACTTGAATTAGTTGTAGCTTGAACAGAAATAACAAAATATCAAATGATGTTCCTGGTTTGTATCTTCTACCTTGGACCAGGTTAACCAGGTTAAGTTTAGTCTAAGGATGTGATTTTGGAAAGAAAGCAGTGTCTTTAAGGTAAAAGGTAAACATACATGGAGGTGTACAGCTCCACCAATGTGAGGTTGCTCAGTGCTCTACATCCTACCTATAAAAATACAATTATTTAAATCAAGTGTAAATAGTTTTTTGAACAAAGTAAATGTTAAAATATGATACAGTCTTGTGATTAAATTCCTACCTCCCCCTATAGGTTGAATCTGGTAAAGACCTTGATCTTTGAGTTTGTGATCATTCACCAAGAATAATAATGATACATTTTTCCATTATAAAACATTCTTTTTTTTTTCCTTCCGTTCAGACACGTGGACGTTGAACCTCTTTGTCTGCACTTCCACTCACTCCCTCACATGCTTCAGACTGACTCCCAACCTCAATTTACCCAAATCTGATGGACAAGGTTCTTATTTTGAAATAAGACTGTTGAAAAGGACCGGTTGTCTGTCTGCTGTGAGTTTAATTGGTGCATGGAGAGCACATTAGTTTGGGGTTAGAGAGGGAATTAGTTTGACGCCGTTTATCTCTGTAATCTCCGTGGATTCAAGTAGGACAGGTCTTCACTTCCTTCAGCATTCTTGGAATGACTGCCAGAAGAGGCAGAACATCCATTCAACCCCCAGTCACTCAGTCATTCTCTGTGTATGTGTGTGTGTGTGTGTGTATAGCTCATTTAACCTATGTATATATATCACTTATGGATAATAATACTATGCGCTGCAGCCAAAATGTTTTTTTTTTTGACAAATTTGTGAAGAAATAATAAAAGCATAAATGTTTCCACCTAATGGAAGATACCACCTGTCCAACAAAAGGCTTCCACCCAAGGAGGAACATACCACCACCATTAGGCAGGTTGGACTGAACAACTTTGTGTCATTATATCAAAATAAGAGAAATAAATATTGAATAACACAGGTTTTACACAGACACACACACACACACACACACCATCAGTGAGAACCATACACAGTCGCTTTCAACTGGCTGATCCCGACCCAAAAGTGGGTCACACACCTGTTCTGAATGGGTCGCAGACAGCTGGTCAAAAATCAAGATAATGTGAAACAGCTATTGAGCATGGGTTTAATTTTGGAAAAATATCTTATTTTGAAAGACACACTGCTTCTTTAAACATACTAATTTTATTCAGCAAAGTTTTTTTTGTAAGAAAATTAATTTTCTTGCTATGAATTCCATGAGAGTGGGTCGCGGAAACAGATTAAGCTCAAACTGCTGTTTTCTCCTTTGCTTCACAATTTGATCAGATACAAATAGTGGTTGTTTCTCGACACAGATTTCCAAAGACTGTTTACTCATCATGTGGACTATTAGAAAATCCCAGACTGGGCTGCACCTTCTGAGAAGGACTGGAGGGAAGTGGAAAGTCCTGTCATGGTCAATGCTTTTAAAATGTTGTTTCATAATGAAACATTTTTCCATCATTTTCCAAATGAAAATGACAGAATCCTCAGATTTTCTCTCAGTTTCTTGATGCGGCCTGACTTATTTCCTTTGGATTGATTTTAAATCACTTTCTGACTTCACCTTCTGCAGAAATATCCGCTCCCTATTTGGACTTCCCTCAGTCGAACCTTATCAAGGCTGGAGCCTCGTTTTCAAGTCACTGACTGAAATATTTGGAGCTGCCTGGTTGTTGATAATCAGAAAGATACTCCTCCGTCAGGGCCCCGCCCCCCGGCGTCCGCCACTCAGTCAAATACGGAGAAGCAACGAAGGAAAACCTTCAAAATAAAAGCACAAAAGTCCTTCTGAGCAAAGTGGACAAAAGACGGCAGTTCTCAGCAAGAACCGCTTTAAAAGAAGGGCAAGCACCTGCGGGTTCCCAAATCAAACTATGTTATTGTTAAAGTGTTTTATCAGTCAGTTCTCAGGTGTTTGTTTTCCCCACATAGGAAACAAGGCAAAATAAGGCAATACAATAAAAATAAAATACTAGAAAATATTAAAGATTATACATGACATCCACCGGGCTAAGGGGAGTTCCATTCCCTATCTTCCAAATAAATAATAATAATAAAAAATACAATTATTTCCTTTACTGATCACACAATAAAATTATTTTTTAAAGGACGCAGGATTTTATCAAGCCATATCTTTTTCTCCTAATTTGTGAAAAAGTTACCTTGGATTCCTTTTGTTATATTTATAATATTCATTTCTTCATTCATCTGAGTCACAGGGGCAGCCAACTGCCACCCAAAACACACTGCACCAGACTGTCAACCATCAGTCTCCACAACTGCCACCCAAAACACACTGCACCAGACTGTGAGCTGTTGGATTCCTGAGTCACTGGGCCACCCACTAGGTCACCCACTGCCGCCCGAATATTGATTTACCATCTGGATGAATCCACAGCCTGAGCTGCTTTCTATTGTGAAAATCCCAACAGGATGTGGTTCGTGCTGTGGCCGTTGAGCTGACACCAGTCTGTCAGCCTCCTTGCTGTGGCTCAGCAGCAGCATCTGTCTCCAGTCTCCACACCAGACTCCACAGAGCGCGCAGTATGGATCCGTTACGCGTTTACGCACGGCGCCGTTTTCTCTGGCACTGTTGTGTTTTTGACACGCGCCTCTGACTGGTGACAGACACCGACTGAGAAAATCCAACCTTTCTGTTTGTATTTATCCAGTGCAGAAAAAAGAGAATAAACACAGCTGGGTGGTCCGGACTCAAGACGCAAGACTTTTGCGCCGTTTCTGTGGCGCATTATTCACTGTTTTTGGACTTATTTCTCCCCAGGACCGGGGAAGCATCTACAGCCTCTACTTTTTTTTTTTTGTTTTGTCGAATTTATGTGGATTCCCCCCCCGGCGACATGGGAGACTCCGTGTTTCTCGACAGGCAGAATTCCTATCTTGTAAGTGTTGCGTTTATCTGGCTCAAGTGTGAAGGCCTGGTCTCGATCTGATAAGGGGCGAGGACTCCAGGTCTATTGTTGCATCTAAATATTTACCTTCCCTCACCCTTTTATCTCACTCTTTGGTGCCTTTGTGTATTTCCTGCAAAACCTGTGCACATTCAGAGAAGTGGGACAGAATGTCTTTGCAGAATGTTTCTAATTTTCTTGATATAGATTTAAACTGTCACTCACCAAGTTTGTGTCCACTGTGACGTTGCAGTGGACACGGTGAAAACAGGGTTTTATCTCCAGCAGCAGTGACTGAGCCTCAGAGGCAGGTGTGTGTTTTACACTGCAGAGATGGTGACAACATGCAGGCAAAACACACATGTGGGTCAAGGCCATGAGGGCGGTGAGAACAGAGGTGACAAAATCTAACCCTCAGTGGTTCACAGAACTAGTTTGATTATGTGGCACTTTTTTTTTGTTGAACTTCTCCTTTGACGTTGGTCCGATGGACCCACTGACTCAGGCCGTCAGAGTCTGCACAAGTTGTTGGCCTTGATTCATGTGCGTTGGCGTTCTCCTAAAAGTGTTAAAGTACTTTGGTTTGACAAATGATCGTATGATTCACATTAGAGATACACAGGCTGCTGTTAGTTATTTCAAATGGATTCTCTGCCTATTTAGAGGAAAACAAATCCAACATCAATTTCCTTGAGCCTTGGGACCAGACTGTCGTCAGCTGAACTCATGTCAACCCACTGACTGGGATTGGTGCTTCATGCCACCCTGTGGAGGTACAGTATATCAGTTACAACCAGCTGGGAGAAACCCACAGGGCAAAGTCAGGACAAAGTGATTGGATCATAGCTTGGTCTCATTCTCCACCAAGTCCTGCATGAATAAGGCCATGACTGTAGCTTCAGTGCAGTCGTGACAAAGGCATTTAGCTAGGAATGTTGACACTGCTGGGCTGATTAGTAATTATTGTTATTATGCTAATAGGTTAGAACTTGAATCAACCTGTGGAAAAGGTGACAGTGTTTCAGTGACAACAGCTTAGTGGTGAAAAATCTTTGCAGAAATTAAAACATGCCTGAATTTCTGCCATTGCTTGTAAACCTTAACATACTGACGTTGGTAAATGCAGTTTGTGCACAGAGACACGTGGCTCTTATAAAGCAAATATCAAACAAATCCACCAAACAACATCATTTTTACCAGGTAAGGGTTGGTTAGAAAAGACACAACTGGGAAGGAAATCTTAAAGTGCAACTTAATCATAAGAGGAGCAGCAGGACGAGGCCTCACATTGTGTCAAGATTAAATCCAAGCACAACTCCAGCCACGTTGCTCGGTGTCGTCTGGTAAAACTCCCTACACTCCCTTGAAGTCTGTCAAGAATGCAAATAAAATTAGAGGAGTTTGACCTGTTTTGGATGGAGATGATGAACAAAATCCTGCGAGGGCAGATCAATATTTCAGCTTCTAGGTTAGAGAGTGGGAGGGAGAGGAGGAGTGGGGTGAGGAAGATGTGCAACAGCAACTCTCGTTGTCAGTGAATAAACATTTGTTTCCCAGCTGTGACGTGTGCGTTTAGGACACGGTGCAGATGGAGTTTAGATGTTACGTCAGTCTTATACCTGTGTTGGGATGATAGCAGTGAGCAAACTCTTGTAGTCAGGAGTTCTTAGGATGTTTCATCCGCCCATTGTGGAGATGATTTTCCTACAACATACGTTTCAGTTTATGTGGCTTCTGATTTATGGCCCTATCAGTGTAGTGGGTGGAATAGGGTGACAAGCAGTTTGGGCTGAGTGTGTTTTTCAGAGGAATCCTGTGTTTTCTCTCATTTGCTCCATCTGGATTAAATCTATACTTTTTCAGGATGGAGCTCAGGGGTAACAATGACAACTGGTGTGAAATCAGGTCATCAGGTGTGTTGACTCAGGTCAGGTCATATGTTGTGTGCTACACAAAGACAAGTGCAGAAGGAACAAGGAAGTCTCCAAATGCTAAGTTCTGGACAAACAAAAATGACAGCGAGTGTCTGTGTCCTGGAGCCTTGACTTGTCTTTTTGTTTTGAAGGTAACATTTAAGTCACATATTAAGAAGGACAGTGTTTTGGCCCAGGGTCAAGGTCTCAGGTGTCATTGGTGTGGAAATCCAGGGTTCAACTCCTGGACAAGATTGAATCCCTCTTAGGGAGGTAGGCTCCTTCAACTGACCTCACCACCTGGGGAAGGTTCATGATGGACTGGTATGGTGCAGTGTGTCGTGGACAGTGGGCGTGGAGACAGCTGGATGGATGATGAAGATGGATGGAGGGATTTCTTATGCAGGATATGAGGATGACATGATGAAATTGATGGATTACTTTCTTTGTCCTCTCTGAAACTGTCTTTTGTGTCCCTGGGACTTTGTCTCTCATCACTGAACAAACAGCTGTGGTTTTTGCCTGAAGGCCAGAGACCAGTGCAGCCCCTAAACTAGCTACCTTAGCTACCTGTCCATACCTCTGTCCATTTCTTGACTTTGGCTGTGGAAGCAACAATTATTTGAAAATTGCAACTCAACTCTGGAAGGTTTTCATAAAACGCTGTCCTCTTTTTACCTGCTGATGTGTGACCTTGTTCTATCACTGGAGCCGTGTTTGTTTTACTCCCCTGCCGCTCCTAGTACAAACAGCTCAGGAAGGGAGCAGGCCCTACAGTCATATGTTTGACAAAAGGAATTCTGTTGACGGAGATGGAGTAAAAACACTCCTGAAGCTCAATCCTTAGTGGATGAAACACTGTAATAAACAGTGAGTGTGTGTGAGTGTGTGTGTGGGTGGATGGTATTAACTAGCCATACGGCTCCTGAGTCATCAGCACGACGTGTTTATTTACACTGATCTCAAGTTTTTTTCTTGAGTAGAGTGCGAACTTTGCAGAAGTGGACATTTTGTTCACAGAAGTGTGATGACCAGGAATGTTGGCAGAATTGTTTCCACTTTACTCGGGTTAAATTGCTGGTTTGTGAAGTAACTGTTGTTTATCGTTAAGCTTCTTGACTCCTGTACCATGGTGGACACTTGGTATTGTGTAGTGACCACCATTCCCGCTTGGCAGGAAAAAGGAAAACCAACACCTTTTGCTTGTCATGACAACACGGCCTGTCAACTCATTTTTCTTCCCCGATGCTGTCAGGGAGAGACACTTTTACTATCAACACTGAAGGAGCGGCCCGCCCTCCTCAAGACTTGTCTTTTTATGGAGACGGACAGAGAAAAAAACAAAGCCAGGGAAAGATGGAGAGTAGAAGGTCCTGGGAGGAGCTTCTGCACCATTTGTTGTGGGAAATGTGCTTCCACAGGCAGGAGTCCTTCTCCCAAGACTGAACTAAATATGTGTTCTTGATGTTTTACAGAGTTTGATTTACAGCCCCAGCCCCTGCCCTTGTTTTCCTCATGACTTCATCCTGAGAAGTTTCTCCTGTGGTGGGGAAAGTGAGGGGAGTTGGTCGGCTGGGTCAACAAGAGGTTAGACATGTTTCCTGGACGTCTGTGTGACAGGCATGTGGGCAGGATGTTGGTCTTGTCATGGTGAAGTGCAAAACCTCATTGATTTAAACCTCCATATCAACACAGGATTTGCTCCATCTTTCAGGCTGCAAATGTGCGTGAAGCTCTTGAATGCTGAAACATTGAAGTATGGCTCATGCTAATAATGACTGAGATGAAAACAGATGGTCTAGTGGTCAAGAAGGCAGATTTGGGTCGGCAGGGCTGCAGGTTTGAATCCAGCAGCTGACAGTTTGCCACTGAGGTGGTTTGAACACAGCACCGTTCAAACCAACAGCACTTCCAGTTGTGGTTCACCACCCACAGGTGCACAATAAAGTGCAGTGTGCTTTGGGTGGCAGTTCTGGAGACTGGAAAAGAGGATAAAGATAATTGGGTGAGAAATTTATGATAATAATATTATAATCACAATTATTATGTTTGCATCTGAATATTGCCCCCTACAGGGTCTACTGGTTATTTCACTCAAAAGAACAACTTTTTATATTCATTTTTCTTTAATACTATATTTTATATCTTATACTAATAAGTTGATGGAACCTATTGCCCAGGTGTGAGGATCAGACATGTCATTATTCTGTATGTGACATTTTTGCTGCCAATTGATAGGAACAGACTGAAACATCCAGCTGTTTGTCATTTTTTTACAGTTCAGCTCAGTCATCGCGACAAAGCTGTTATAAAGACATACTCATACACATGCTTTTTATTTAGTCTTGGACGGCAAACAGGCTTAACTTGAAGTGAGATAAACTGAGTAGAAATGCAACCATCCGGACTGCATGCAGGCCAGTCAGGCCTATAGACTGTCTGTCTATCAACCGGGTGTAATTTGTTTAGACTGAGGCCTGGCACTGAGCGGGTAAAACAATTAAATTACAGGGAAAACATGCGTCCTGAGGTCCATGCGTCTGCTATGGACAGACAGATGTCTCCAGACGACCCATGACTCTTTGTGGTCTGAGCCCAGTGAGGTTGGTACAGCAATCTGCTGAAGTGCTGCTGAGATGGTTTGATAGATATTTGTGTTCTCCATTGATTACTGTCTCATGATTACAAAGATAAAACAGGGGAGACAGACAAAGTGCAGAGACAGACCAGGTGACACAGTCAAATGACTGGACCGCTGGCCTTTTGCTATCTCTCCCTCTGTCCTGTGTGTGGATAAATGGAATCTTCTGAGTCGAGTAAATCAAACCTCATGTGTGTGTGAAGTGTGTATTAAATATGGGTCCAAATTCTTGCCCTGAAGTTCAAGAGACCTTTGACATCCAAGTGGATTAGCAGCCCTTCAGGCTGCCACTGGAATGTGTCTGTGCCGACCCACACACACACACACACACACACACACACACCCTTTCTATCATGGCTTGCTCAGTGTTTACCCACCAGTCTATTATGGTCTATTAATATTCCTTCACACACTTGTGACCTTTGTTTTGCCTTTATTCTCCAGAGTCAGATTAGATTTTCATGAAAGCAGCAGAAATGACAGCAGATCAAGTCTGTGGTTCTTCCTACATTCAAACACCATGAAAACCAACAAAGAAATGCGTCTGTCGTTGTTTAGAATTTGACCCAGTCATGAGCTCAGAATCTGAATCTTGAATTTTTTTCCAAAATCATTACCTGTTTAAAGGAAGCATTAGTGTGTGTCTATTTCCTGGAAGCAGTAAATACCTCGTAGACTGTGGAAAAACCCGAGGCTCCTTTTTTTCATTCTTTTCAGAAACATTTCGTGAGGAGTGAGTCAGAAGTTTAGGCTCAGGATAGTATATATGGCTGAGCAAAAAAAAAAAAAAAAAAAAAAAAAGACACTTTCCATCAACTGTCACATGCAACATTTAATATGTGGATGTTTTTTATTTTAAGTAAATACTAACTTAACTTTTATGACAAATAATATATACGTGTAGAGATCTGAGTGATAAGCTTTTCAATGTATTTAAAAGAAAAGAGAACGCCATTGTTTCCTTTTTTTTCAGAAGAACCCAATTCCCTTTGTTTACAGTCAGGTTCAGTAAAACACACAACGTTCTGACAAGGTAGAGAAGGTTTTGGGTTTCAACTTCATCTCACTGAGATCTTTGTCAGACTTAGTTTGAAGGTGGAGACATTCCTGCCTGTGTTTGTTTGGTTGTCAACACCCACTAACATCGATGTGGCTCATATGTGAAAAGAAGTCGATGGATATGGAAGTTGGATTACTAAAATGTTTCACTTCCATCTGATTGCTTCAAATAAATCTACAAGTGCAAAGTGTAATTTTATTTAGCTCTGGAATTTTGAAGTTTTTGAGGAAATCAATGTAGATGGATGTTCCAGGCTCAGGCTCAGAGATGTTTACAACAACAAAGTTACTGGTGCAAAAATATCTAGGATTTTATAAGAACTTGAGGTTAGTTTTTGGACATTACTGCCCCCTATGCTGACAACTGAAGAAAATCCAGACAATTAAGAAAATCAAATATATTCAACTCATGTTTGATGGTTTTGTTGGAAATCATAGTTAGTTAGTTTACTGAATTTTCTAATATAACAAATGAAAAGAGATATCATTTAAAAAAAAACATCTAGAAAAAAAAAAAGTCAGTCAACACCTTTAACCTGTGCTATGTCTTATCTTGACCATCAGTTTGGACACTGCATTCCTGAAGGGGGACAACACAGATTTTCTACTCTTCAGGTGTTCAGATGCTGTTGGGCCTGTTGTATGAGTGTTAACATCAAATCATTCCACTCTTTCTTTGAATTGTCTTCATTTAGACTGATGTTTAACTTCTTTGGCCTAAATACCTTTAACTTTCTTTTACAGCTTTAAAAGTAAAGTTGTCTCAGAGGAACTGGTCGTGAAAATGTTGTGTCTCCAGGCTTTGTTTGTTCTGTTGGACTGGTTTAGAGACAAGGTGATTAGTTAAGTGTTAATTAAACACCTGCTTATGAGCATTTGTTTAAAGGTGGTTATTATTGAAACCACTCTAGTGGGTTGTTATTTACTGCTTATAAACTGAATGTATTGACAGACACACGCGCTGCGGTCAATTCAAGGCTGACTGCGTCAAGCAGGGCAGCAACACAGCAGAGCTGTCCTCATTCCCTTTCCGTTGGGACATCAATAATAGACCAGCTGACCCTGATGTGACCTGTGCTGGGGTTGCACATTTACACACATACGCAGACATGCACACACACACACACACACACACACACACGGTCATCTCCACTGTTCGCTGAGAACAAAGCACCGCTGGGTAGGGATGGGTGTGGTCAGGGTCTCCAGGAAGTTACACTGGCTTCAAACTTCCTGGACTGAAACAAGGCTAAAAATGTTGATTCAATTAATTCTGGGGACTTTTCCTCCGATGTCCTCTGTGTAATCTGACTCTGACTACATCTATGTCCACTGTCACTGCATCTATAAATCTCCTCTTTGACCTTCCTCCTTGTCAGCATCTCCAAAGTTCTTCTACCAATGTGTCTCCACTGTCCCTCCTCTGAACATGTCCAAACCATCTCAATCTGTCGTCTCCAGCTTTATCTACAAACCTTCCTGTCTGTGTTGTCCCTCTAATGTCCCTCATTCCTGGTCCTGTCCATCCTTGTCTCTCCTAAAGACAATCTAAGCAGCATCTTTAACTCCTCCACCTCCAGCTCTGTCTCCTGTCTCCTGTCTGTAAAACTTTACCATTCCAAAAAACAAGTTGTCTTCATCATTGATCATGGGGACATATGATTTCAGAAAGTGGAATTCTCAGGAACTAGAATTTGTCATGAACTCTTACTGGGATGTTGCCTTTTTAATGTATTTTCTCCACAGGTAGGAAAGGTTTTTCCTTTACATTTTCACAGTTCCATATTTATCTCAAACTATCTATGGTTCTTAGTAGTCGTTGACTAGTCTTTAATCCAGATGAGAGAAATATTTTAACAGATGTATTTTCAGATATTAGAATAGGTTGAACAACTATATGCTCCATATTTTTATCCAGATCCAAGAGTCAAAATTTGGATCTTTTCATTAATGATGTCCAACATCTGCAATAGGTTAATTCTTTTTTTCATGTTGTGCAGCTACAATTATCCAGCATGAAGGAAAATCTCAGTCTTTGGCCTAAAGGCCTGGACTTGGCTGTGTCTAAGCTTGGTCAAACATTCCAGTCCAGTCATGGAAGTCTGCTGAGTCCTAACAAACCTGCTGCAGGATGAGACTTGGGTATAAACATGAAGCCTTCATTGAGGCGGTGGACCTCAATGGTCATGTTATTGTGTGTGAAGGACAAACACCAGGGCCCTTTCTTTCTGACGTCAGTGTTTCTTTTCTCTAAAAAAGTTTTGTTTTTAATATTTTTCTATTTTGTGGGTTGTGCAACATCCACGTGCAATCTCCATGTGTGAGTTTAAGCAAACATCCGCCACGTTGTGACCTGCTGCCTTCTCCCTGTGCTCCGTCATCTTTATCATTAGATTCTCAGCATCGTATAATCCCCGCTCTCGGACGGCTGCACAGGATTATCCAGGAGGGAGGGACGTAGGGAAGGGATTAAGGAAGGAGGAAAGTCCAATGTGGCATCCATGTGGAAAACAAAGAGCCTCACACTCTTAGCTCTGATCTTGCTGTGTTAAATAGATACAATTGAAGTAGTTTGAAGAGGCGCAGCAGAGGAAAGCTCTCACTACTGCTGCGTAAAATTAATTAACCGTGTCCTAATAGGATCAACCTCCTGCCTACAAAGAAACGTAAAGGCTGAGGTGTGAAGACAGAGCTCTCACTCCGAGTATATGAAGGCAATCAAGCGCTCGCACATGCATGTAAGGAGACGACGGCTCTAACACTATCTCCCAGCTGCACTTGTGAAGTCACCACTTCCTGACTGGATATCAGCACATCCTACATGTGGAGTCTGTTTACAGGGAGGTTGTTGGTGAGGAAATCATCTCTAGTAAAACTCAAGTTTTCATCTGCCACACCATGCAACTTTTGGGAATTCCAATAAGAATTGGGAGAGACTGAGGTAAAAAGGAGTTGAGGTGGAGCAATCAGAGAAATGGTGGAGATATTTGAGACACCATGTGGACACACAGTCACACATAATATGTTGGAAAGTTATGGACAGAAAGGGGAGAGGAAGACGTCCTATGATGTTATTGGATGGTGTGAAGGGGCACATGGAGATAGTGCTACATCAGAGAAGGCTGAGATACTGTGGTGCAATGATCTTCTCCTTTCGGCTTGTCCTTTATTTTCCCAGGGGCTTGGGACTGGCAAAAAAAAAAAAAATATATATATATAAATAAAACTGACTTGTGCCCCCTAGCGGCTAGTTTTACTGTGGTGTTTCAATAAAACACAAATTAAAATAAGAAATGACATAAGGGGGATGTTATGTTGAAACAGCAGGATGAAACAAACACATTTGATGATGGAAACATGTTGAGATTATTGAGGATAATTCTGGTTGATTTTCTTGTCTGTTGCTCAGGATTGACATTTAAAGTCATCGCCGTAAATAAAAGACATGATTTCCTTTCTTATTTCAGTCACGGCCGCCTGTCCTCTGTCTGGACAAGAGGAAAAAAATGCGAGACAATTGTCTGGATGTCTGGTGTTGCTGTGATGTGACCCTTACATGGCTGTTAATTTGAGAATAATACGAGAGAATTTAAACCCAGAGAAGTGGAACCATACATGCTAAGAGGTCTGCGTCACGGGGCTTTGGCAGAGATGCCAGTTTTAATCACTGAATCCATTTTTCCACAACATTCCAGAATTACTAGGGTGGCACATTGGGCGGTCGAAGGCCGTATGTTGTGCTGTTCTCACAGTGCAGACGTAGCAGAGGGATGGATGGGAATAAAATACTCACGGGGCCACTTACACAAGCATGTGGACTGATTGACAGACCAATAAGACGGAACAGAATTAAACACACTGTGACCAGTACAAAACACACGTCCTGCTAGGAGACAAAGCTAGAGTATTAAGTCTATTATTATTCATCACTACATTACAGTTCATTTAATGGACAGAGTTCAACATCTGTCTCCAATGTTGACTTTGTCAACTCCTCTCACTTCAATTGAACTCTGAATCATTCTGCTGCAGGATTTAACTGGAACAAAACATTGTTGAATGAAGCGCAAAGCACAGTTGATGGGCCACGAGCCAAGAGTTGAAGACACGAGTGAAGGACAGAGGAAGACGGCAGGACACAAATGCAGATGTGGGAAAACCACAGACTAGTTCAAGGTGGTTTTGAATCGGTTCAAATTTACAATCAGATGATTCAGGTTGAACGCACAGGAAACACAACAGCAGGAACAGTCGCCACAGGGGACACACACACACACTCACACACACTCACTCACACACACCCAAAAAAAAAAAAAAAAAAAAAACCCAAAACTTAGAAACTACTTCTTGCAGCACAACACAAAAGCCCAACAAGCAAAACAAACCCAGCAGAGAGTGAGACAGAGGTATTTATACCCATGGCACCAGGTGAGACCAGTGACACTGACGACCAGAGACTCACAGAGCACAGGTGAAGGTGATGACACTGATCAAACACACACCAAGCTGTTTGCAAAGCCTGGTTCTTTAAAGATTTTTTTTTTTTTAATGCAAACCTAATCAGGCTGCCATTAAGATCTAGACCAAAAAATGGAGAAATAAATATTTATGTTCACTTTCTGTAGGTTTAATTACATCCAAATCATTACCAATCATACCTTGCAAACATATTTGCAATGCATATAAAGGGGAAGCTTGGCATTTTCAACGCCTCCACTCTACACGTCTTGATCATTGTATCATAAACCAAGCAATTATGATAAACTAAGATATGAATGAAAAAATAAACACCATTATGGAGTGAGGACCTTGTAGGTGGAGCAAAAACATTGATTATTGAATTGGACACAAGTATCTGTGTCTGAACTCTTTCACCTTCTTCTGAAAACAGCCGACATAATCAGTCTGTAAAGTGACTGACATTAAAGTAACAGATTTGACAGGTTTAACCTGATTGGATGAACTGTACACAGGTGACACCAAACCTAAGCTGATGCAGGTCCAATGCAGGTCTTTACACACAGAAATATGGATTCTTCTTCTGGTGTTTCCCTGATTCAGGGGTTTCCACAGTGAATCATTGTTTCCCATCTCACCCTCTTCTCTCCATCTTCTACTCTGACTCCAACTACCTCCATGTCCTCCCTCACTGCATCCATCAACCCCCTCTTTGTCTCCTACCTGGTAGCTCCATCTCTAGGATAATTTTTCTACCAATGTCTCCACTGTCCCTCCTCTGAACATGTCCAAACCTTCCTGTCCGTGTTTAAAAATATAATTCAGAACCAGGAAACTGGGCCAAAAGCCATGTTGCCAAGAGTGAAACATTGTAACCTGATTACAATGCTGCCAATTACAGATGCAGCGAATAGTAAACGCTCAAAAACAGATTATATGCATATCATGTGTGACCACAGCGCCATCTACAAATCACTTCAGTCACACACACACACACACACACATTACCTCAACTACCATGTTGATGCAGTTCCTGACAAACATTATGTAAGTGCTCAACGCTGGGCCTCATTATTGCTCCTGGCCCCTTCGTATTAATCTGTCTTTAAAATGTTTGAAGTTCATTCAAGTCTTCAGATGTGTTGCCAAAGTTTTGGGAAGGGGTGGGGGTTGGAGTTGGACACTGGAGACACTGGAGTTGCTCATTCCTCAGAGGAAGCCAAAAGCACTCATTAGAAGCAGAACGAATGCAGCGTTACAAAGCCAGGAAGCATGTAATTAAAAGGAGCAGATTTTTGGAACCTGAGTTAAAACATCGTCCCAATAATAAAGTCATACAAGAAATATTTT
This sequence comes from Paraplagusia blochii, assembly GCA_016785265.1. Lineage (NCBI taxonomy): Eukaryota > Metazoa > Chordata > Actinopteri > Pleuronectiformes > Cynoglossidae > Paraplagusia > Paraplagusia blochii. The sequence goes on from JAFBJS010006273.1 coordinate 617,790, forward strand.
TACACAAGGTTTGACAAATATCAAAAGTAAAACCTCAAGGTTTTGACACGTGCATCAAGTCAGAAAACACTATTAATCCTGAGAGTGAGACGTCTGCAGGTGTCGCTCAGTGTCAGGAAAACTAAAAATCACATTTGATCATCTTTTCATCATTTGTGTAAAATCAAAAAAAAAGATCAAGTTCAATTTTTATTATTTTATTTCATTATCAGTTGAACAGTTGAAACTTATTTTTAAGTTGAACTTTATCATCCAATAAAAGATGATTTCATAGAAACCAGATTAATGGTATTTGCTTCATAAATGTCAGAATAATAACAATCATAACCTGGTGAGGTTTTAATGTTTCCTGGCTGTCAATTATTCTTGTGCCGTTTCCTAACATGTGATTTAGATCAGGAAATATTAAAGATCCAGTCTGACTGTAGTTAAAATCAACCTGTGTCCTGAAATACTGACTTTTCTTCTCTGTGATTGGTTTACTGTAATAACTGGTATATTGATATTTTCTGGTACTGTAGTGTTACCTTATCAAAGGTCAATATTAATGATTTACAGTATGTTCAACAAGCAGCGTAATAAACCTTAAAGTTTGCATCACAATCAGCGGTTAGACGTGTGTGTTTGCACAGGTTTGGTTTGTCCTTTGTGTGAGTCTGTTTGTCATGGTTGTACATGTAGAAGGTGGTGGTGGTGGTGTTGACCAGCACATGGTTTGTGAGTAATTACAAGCAGATGGGAAGCATGAGCAGGTTCCAGGTCAGTAAAAGCGATCCATTACATGCATGCATGACGCCGACCTGTAAAAGTGAAGAGAAGTGGTGTGTGTGCATTCCTTTGGTTCAGTGTAGTGGCACAGTAACTGCTCAAGGGCTGTTTATAAGCCAACTGAAACACAATGTGGAGAATTTACCCCGTGGTGTCTTTATTTCCAATCCAGGGAAACCAGCTTCTCCCTTTGGACACTCGTTATACTACATTACAGATTGTTTTTGTTTAACTACAATAGTACAAACTCAAAATCAAGCCCTTCTCAAGAAGTAAATATATATGTATATATTATTTTCAACTTCTTAATTCCAACGCCGATGTCAACACCAGTTCTTGTCTGGTGTTGGTGTTGTGGACTACGAAAAGTCAAGCAATACGCCACGTCACAGTTAATCCTGCATATGATTTCAAGTTAGAAATATTTGTATTTTATTTATTTCCCACATTCCATTTTGCACATGTGAGACTGGAAAGAAAAACATGCACACGATGGAACACAATGCAAACTTAGATGTCACGAACATCTGCTCTTCTTGCATTGGTTCCTACGTTGGTAACTACATGTCCTACAAAAGATATACATGAAGCCATTGAATAGATTAAGGTTTAAAGAGGCATAAATAACAGCCCTGCACTGGACAGATTTGCATTTCCTTTGTTCAAACCTGTGGATTAAAAGCCTCTGAGTGTGTGTTTGTCTTTGTGGGATGAGGATGAGCTTCAGTGTGAGTCTATTTTCAGATTTTTTTTTTTCTTTTTTTTCTCAACAGCACTTGAAGGCAGCTTCTGTTGCATACATTTTGTGGAGTAGCTGTGATTGTGTGCTTTTGTCTGAGCAGATGGGCAACAGTAGTTGTGCTCAGCATGTTGCCATAGCACTGTAGGTCCTGAGATCATGGGTGGCGTTGGTGTACAGTATATATTTGTGTAGCATATGGATATTTCTATATGGAATACAGTAAGTTAACTACTTTGTCTTACTCTAGGTGTTGGAATGAGTCAGACGACCTCCTTAAACCATGTTGTTTACAGAATTTGATTTATGCAGCGCATCACAGCAACAAGTGTCCCGCTGCTTCCCTGCATGCGTTACCATGGTGACATTTCTCTCACTTCCTTTGTCCTTGCAAATTTTTCTCTTTATGCAATGCCCCACTGCTGACGTGCTCTTTTTTGTTTCTTGTTTTTTGCCATAACTTTTACAACATTTGTCCCTGTCTTCCTGAATTATAACACACAGGCTTATGATGCATTGCAGTCTGAGACCAAATGGTATTAGTCATCGAGCAGCGTGGGTCCAGACCAGGCAGCTGAGTCCTTAGTCTTTCCAGAAGAACATTTGTTAGATAGAGACAAAGCAACAAGGATTCAACAATAACAGAATCATGGGATTTTTTCTCTCTAATTGAATTCTTCTACATTAGAGAGGCCTCTCCACATCATACCATTGGTCCTCCTCCCTCTACTATCATTCTATTTCCCTCATTGTCTTTGAATGGTTATTCTGCTGATTGTCAGGAAAGTGCGGCAGCGGTGGCCAAGTGTTTAAGGAAGAAGGCTTAGGTTGGCAAGGCATCAGGTTTGAATCCACCTGCTGCCAGGTTGTCACTGAGGTGGTAGCACCGTCCCCGTTCCACAATACTTGCTCTGGGCTCACGACCCACAGGAAGGCTGGCAGCATTGAGCAGGGTCCCCGGCCCAGTGGTTGGGCATCGCTGCAGTAGTAAACATTCTAAAAAAGTTATTAAACTGTCCTTAAATGAGCAGAAACATCTTAAATTCATAAATAGTCAGATGCCAATTTGTTCTTTGAAGCCAGAGGCAACGCTGCTTAGCAACTGGCCTTATTTTGGAGAGACAAACATTAGCGGTGAAACGACTCTGACATGCATTAGTCTCCCTCCTGGCTGTTTAAACAGTGTGACAACCTGCTAAGCAGTGGCTTCACACAGGAGCATAGCTGCACTGTAGCCTAACATTTCTGCAGAGTGAGCAGTGAAGCAGAACCATTGTCAACAGGTGATCCCATCAACCCCGTGTGGTTTCATAAAGATTGGACACCATTGTATCATTCATGTGCCTTGTTGCTGCTCATGGATAGAAGAGAATATCACACAGTCTGTTCCCGAGCCTTAAGTTTCATGGAGAACTGTTTCTTCTTGGACAAAAAACACATCTTGGACCTCTTACTCCAAGATAAGATCTAAATCCACTCTGAAGACATTAACAAATCATAAACAGTTTTGTAGAAGAAGTTCTCAAAAGTAGAACTGAATCTTTTTCCGACTAGTTGACACCACTGCCCAGTCTCCTGTCTCAACCAGCGTGTCCGGAATCAGTGACAATATTTTGGGAATGGAAATTCGGTGCATGTAACAAAATGACTTCCCTGCATTTCTTTTTAAAGAACCTCCAAAACCAACATTTCTAAATGTGAGCAATTCAGATCTTTGGAGACCTGAACGTGGTGACATGTCTTAATGCTCACATGCTTTATTGGTCATCAGCCTCAAAGATCTGGCGTCTCTAATTCTTCCAGTCTGAATCCTGGTCCTTGAGGCTGGTGAGGGTGGAAACAGTTTTCGTCCATCAATCTCACATGTGGTGGTGTGAGAAATCCTACAACTCCAAAGGTTGAATGAAAAACACGGGGTCTCAGGAAGTGGTCACTCTTTTGTTGCAAGAGCCAAAAAAAAAAAAAAAAACAGAGACACAAGACAGCAGATCTTTGGAGACCTGAACGTGGTGACATGTCTTAATGCTCACATGCTTTATTGGTCATCAGCCTCAAAGATCTGGCGTCTCTAATTCTTCCAGTCTGAATCCTGGTCCTTAAGGCTGGTGAGGGTGGAAACAGTTTTCGTCCATCAATCTCACATGTGGTGGTGTGAGAAATCCTACAACTCCAAAGGTTGAATGAAAAACACGGGGTCTCAGGAAGTGGTCACTCTTTTGTTGCAAGAGCCAAAAAAAAAAAAAAAAACAGAGACACAAGACAGTCCACTTGTAAGCCCTCTGTCTGGATAAAGCATTAGATGAACTGGAGCTATGTCTCCTCTCACTCAACCTCCACCCCTTCCTGACCTCTTCTCCTGGTAGACACAAAGGAATGCATGACCAGAGACTCAAAGCCAAAGCACATCCCTTGTTTTTCAGCCATTCATTACCACTGGGTTTGACTTCACTTCAATCAAATCTCCAACCTCAACCTGGGAAAGAGGGGAGTTTCCTACGTGCTCTCGCTCTGCGTCGCTTCTCCTCCACACATGCTTTTAACATGAGTGCAGTGAACATATTGCTAATCCATCAGTGGAAGACTGAGGTGATAAAAGATGTCCTCGTGTGCTCCCAAAGACAAAGGTAGAACCTTTCTCCCCCCTGGTGCACACACTGTCTCTGTGTTTACCTTTGGTAGCAGGCCACTTTAATCATATACATCCATCTGGGTGTAGATGTCACGTTATATAACCTCGTTTGTTTCCTGCTCGGCGTGGCTTTCATCTGGAGCTGGTTGACAAGTTTCTGAAGAATGTTGGAAGGATAGAGGTGGAATTATGTAACGTATATCAAGGGTTTTATTACACGGTTATTTAACCAAATCTGCAAACCTTTAGTTTGAGGGACTGTCCCAAGAGTATCGAGCAAGATCGAGTCCCACCACCGCCACCTGCAGGAAGGTGACTGAGGGGGCGATTTGGGTTGTGTTCATGGAGACTCTGTCAGTGTCTTTGCTTAATAATTAAGCAAATAAAGATGGTTGGACAGAGGATTCTGTGTAATGACTTTCATTTCATTTCAGGACTTTCATTACAAGAAGGTCCACTTCTTATGTCCACAGGGATTCAGTTGTTCCTCTTAATGTAATGACTGACTGAACAAATACAAACCTTAATATCAGATGGCATATGTTTTTATTTAGAAGAAAGTTAAGAAACAGGAATTTGTTGTATTGCTGTAGTTCCCAGCAGTAGATTTCAGGAAAATCCATTGTTGTCCAACTTACTGCAGAGTCCATATTCCTTCTCAAAGTGTCTTGTCTTCTCCGTGTGTTAATGACAGGGAGACTTCACCTGGAGCAGCCTGTCGGGCCGGAGCGTTCGTCTGATGCCAGTTTCCATCCAGAGCTTGTCGGAGTTGGAGAGAGCCAGGCTACAGGAAGTGGCGTACACACGTTTACACCAGGACTATGACCTGGGATGTCAGATCACCATCCCCAAAGGTTCTTATGTGTGTGTGTGTGTGTGTGTGTATACATGTGGACCACAAGTTAAAGAGCATTACATAAGTTGAAAGTTCCATATGGGTGGGATTTACTGCTTCAGCAGACTTCAGATACCATCAGGTTGTAAAGACAAGACATTTATGCGACTGTTAACTGAGGAGGAGAACTGTTGTTACTCAACTACTCTGTGCTACAAACACTGGTCCGAGCTTTTGTGTGGATTCTTCCAAGTGTCCCATAAATCCTGTTTGATGATTTGTCCTTCTGCCCCGTCCCTGGACTCATGCATGCTCTGTGTAAACTGCCCTTTTTCCTGTCTGAACCCCGTTATTACTGCAGTGGATTCATTGAGTTCATGGACCTGAGGAGAAAACTTCAACCATCTAACTTCTAGGTTTTGCTCATTGTTGCATAAGCAGAACGTGTTTGTCCAAATGTTTAACGACTGTGTTTTGCTGTTGTAAACTAAGCCATAAAATGAATTTGTTTAATAAATATGACAAAACAAGATACATTAGGCCAGATGTAGCAGAAGGCACAGAAATAGAAAAGCACAGCTTGGTTTGTTCACAATTTCTAATGTTATTTTTGGTTTTCATGGTTTTACAGTCAGGATTGATTTTCAATGACTGCTTGTGCTCTGCATAGTTATACGTCTGTGTTTTCATTTATCTGGAAGGCGAATCAGCCTATAGTTTAATTTAAACACAGGTACATTATACACAGTGTGTGTTTTCTTTCCGTTCTGCTGGACTGAGCTGACGAGAGCAGCCTCTGGATTATTCTGGGCCCTGCATTCCAGCTTAAGGTTAAACCTTCCTCCTCCATGATTTAATGCATTCTCTTCTGTGTTGCTTATGGATTCCAGCGCTCCTGATAGTGGGGCGGGGGGTCTATCTTGGGTGAATCTAAGTTTTGCTCAATGGTTTCTCGACTTGTCAGTTCAAATCAGCAAAATTGTGTGAAATTATATCACAGCTGGCTGAAGACTGAAGGTGTGGAGTCTTCAGGAGATTCCTTCTCAAATATCCAAACCATTTCCTACCTCCTGCACTCTGCATCTCTTCCTTCTGCATCATAATATCTCCATTTCTTCACCCCTTTTTTTTTACAACTCTTGCTTTCTGCTGGACTGAGCTGACGAGAGCAGCCTCTGGATTATTCTGGGCCCTGCATTCCAGCTTAAGGTTAAACCTTCCTCCTCCATGATTTAATGCATTCTCTTCTGTGTTGCTTATGGATTCCAGCGCTCCTGATAGTGGGTGGGGGGGGGGTCTATCTTGGGTGAATCTAAGTTTTGCTCAATGGTTTCTCGACTTGTCAGTTCAAATCAGCAAAATTGTGTGAAATTATATCACAGCTGGCTGAAGACTGAAGGTGTGGAGTCTTCAGGAGATTCCTTCTGTGTCTTCTGTCAAATATCCAAACCATTTCCTACCTCCTGCACTCTGCATCTCTTCCTTCTGCATCATAATATCTCCATTTCTTCACCGTTTTTTTTTTACAACTCTTGCTTCTGGCCGTTTCCCCTGAATTCACTTTCAAAATTTCATCCAGGATTCTGGAAATTTTTTGCATATTAAAAACAAATTGTCCGGGAACTATTTGTTCAGATGGGGAAACCAAACCTGCTCTTTCACGTCAGACCCTAACTTGACCACCGAGTCCTTAAGAAGAGTTGGATGAAATTTCCCGAGCCTCACAAGTCATTTGATCCATCAGAAGAGAACATCTGGGGTTCAGAGTGAGGTTGCTGCACCAGCAGGTCAAGACAAACACACGTAGAAATGATGTGATGTGCAAAAAGCTGGTGTCAAAGACCAGAGCAAAACAGCAGAGTCAACAGATGAGGGAGATAACACATGCTGAGGTCTCCATCAACTCACATCATGATCGGAGATGTGTTTTCCAAGTCGTCACAGTTTCCACCATTTCCTGTGCATTAATCATGGAATTTGGAGCTCATCCATCATGTTGACATGATGGATGTTGGCTTCACTGCCTTAATCTTTCACAATTCTTTTGTGCAGAACTTCACTCACAAATGCACAAATAAACATTGAGTTGTTTTCTTGCAGTTGCATTGCTTTAATCCAACATAGATACCATTCTCTCTATGAGAGGAATTTACAATAAAACACAAAGCAAAAATATATTCATTTTAAAAATAATTGAACATTGTTATTTATTTATGTCATTTTGAATTGTACAAACATTTCCTATGTTTAAAATATAAAACAAACGGTTTTATATTTTATTTCCTAACTTTTCCAACATGTCGGAAGTCTGTCTGCATTCCTCTGTTCTGATATAAACTACAATAATTACAAGTCAGTAAGATTAAACAGTCACTGTGAACATTTGTTTTTCCACATGATTTACTTTATTGTTTTTTTCCGTCACAGATGGACAGAAAAGGAAAAAATCGTTGAGGAGGAAGTTGGACTCGCTCGCCAAGGAGAAGAGTAAAGACAAAGGTATGACAAAGGTTTTTCTTGACTAGGTCAATGGGGGTGTGTGTGTGTGTGTGTGTGTTGTCCTCTCTGCCCCTCCATCCTCGGTCTGTATGGGACAAAAAAACTCCGGCCGGTTCTGGGGCTTCACTCTGCACGTCGATGAAAAGCGAGGTTATGAAAACACTTTTTGTTTACCAAGCTTAAACAGTTTATATTTAGTTTATTAGTAAGACCAGGCTCCGAGGAGCAGCTGCTCAGCTAAACTGAGGCCGTGCTTTTTTAGCAGGAAACTAGACGTTCAAGAAGTTCAGGGAAAGAAGAGGAAATGCTTTTTTTTTGGTGAAGTTTGTTTTTTTAAACGAGAAACTAATGAGTAATGTTTTTATTAAGATAGAGAGATTTAGGGAACGTCCAAAAAAAAGATCAACTCCAGTGGACCATAGGACATGTTAGAAATGTTGCCAGCTGATGCTGCCCTCTGCTTGTATTTACTCTGGTTTTTACAGCGATTAAGGACAGTCTTCCCCGACCTTTATTGCACCACAGACAGGTTAAATGTCTCGTACTATTTTCACTGACCGCTCGTTAAGTTGGGGGCAGATAAGTACAACCTTAATAAAATGTTATTTCCGGTGTTCTGAAATATTTTCCTACCTATAAAATCTTCCACATGGCCTATAACTTTCTGCTACCAGACCACCAGGTATACAAGGTTAGAATCTTGACTCTGCGTCATTTTGACTTTATTGTTGTTGTCTTCACTGAGGAAATATAGTTTCATTATTGATGATGGAATCCTAGCCATTCTATTGGTCAGTTCTGTTGTTGATGTGGGTTTGGATCAAGTGGAAGGAACAGACAGATGGGACCAAAAGGAAACTTTTGGTCCTGTGGACCGGACCTGGAGCTGCTGACTTGTTGTTGTGGCTGTTTAACAGATGTAGGCATCAAGTAGACAGATTTAAAACATAAGTATTACTTCATACTAGTCTTTAAATCACTGCATTAAAAGGTGAGACGTCCTTCTGTGATAACACAATGCAGCTGTTTTTGGTCTAAAAATATGGCCAACAAGAAAAATCAAAACCCTAAAAATGTCTTTTTCCTCCAATACATGCCAGGATTTGTGCCTCCTGAAACCTGCATGGAAGAAAAACACTGGCTGTCTCACCTGCCAAAAGAGTTTTTAGTTTTTTTTGGGAGGATTTCTGAGGAATAACCCTGTCTACCTCCCCTGGAGCAGGGACTGGTTCTTATCCACTGCAACTTTGATGCCACAGCAGTGAAGTGAAGTGAAGTGCACGTGGAGCGCCGACAGCCGACATTACCTAAGATGTTATCAAGTTGTCTGTTGAAGGGAAATTATTACTAATTGGTCTGGTTTTTTTTTTCGTTCAACGCTTTAGGTGGCCACATCTTTTTTGTCTTGTGTGTGAAACTGCACCCATCTGTGCACACTAAAACCAGAAAGTTTTCCAGTAATTTCAAACTTTCCTCAGGCTCCGAGATACTTTCTTATATAAACACAGAGAAAAACAAGCCTCAGTAAAATGAGGGCTGAGTCTGACACGTCCTGCACAGACACTTACATCAACTGCACATTATCTTGGCAAAGTCCACTGCAGTTATGTGACACAGAGAGGGTGTGTATGGAAATTGCATAAGACCATTTAATACTTTGAAGCTGTGGCGCAAATTTGTTGTGTCAGAGCTGGTGGTGTTCACGGAGCACAGTGGTCCGGTTGCGGTTGTGGAATGCACTTTGCTTTTTCTCTGGCCTCACGCCGTACTTTTCTGCCGCTCTCACACACATGTGCTCTGAACAGCTGCACTGTTTTTCCTCACTTTTTGGCTGAGATGCTGCGTTCCAGTGTAATTGGATATATGGCCTGTGTTGGCCCCCACCCCTCCGATGACATCATCTCACTCCCTGTCAGTGCTGCGCATGTATTTTTTTACAGTTCAGCACAGACTTGCATCACAAATGTTGTGCTTTTGCATCACTTTTTATCTGTTTGTTGTCATGGATACAGACACTTCATGCTTTAAAACAAAGTCTTCTGTAAGAAGAACCAGTCTGTTTGTAATCATGCAGATGAGAGAATGCTTCCACCTATGAACATATTTGAGCAGAATCTAAATATGACCTACATACCGAACATGGCGATGCTTCTGGTCGGGGAACATCCAACATCCAAGTTGTTGCATTGCAGCATGTCATCATTATAAGAACTGTTATGAAAAACCCTTTGGTTTAGATTGAGTTTGGCAACTTGAGGGCAACTTACTTTTAGTGTCTGAAGCAAAACATCATGAATGATCTCACAACCGTCCTATAAACCTCTTACTTCAGCTTAGCTGGGTTGCCTACTTCCTTGACTTTTTAAATACGGGTCAAGGTCAATGTCAATGTTAAGGAGACACTGGTGTCAGTAACAAACTGGTAGAATTGTCGTAAACACACACTCTCTAGTCTTGGACTAACTTTCAGAGAAGGAGAGCTCCCACATTTATATTAACTCTCTACAGATGAATGCAGCTTCCTGCGAGCTTTAAAGTGTCCAATAGTTTGTACTCACCTAATGTCAAAGGAATATAAGGATTAGGGTTTTTAAACTCAGAAAATATGTTGTGTTCAATCTCATTCCACAGAGTTCCTACCACAGGCTTTCAGTATTCCGCTCTCCCAGGTCATTGCTAATGACAGAACACACCGGCAACGACAGGACGGCTACCGACAGGAGCATCCCCAGCGTGAGGAGCAGAAGGATTCATCTGACCTGGTTTCCTCCATTATACAGGTAAGCCTGGTGACAATATATATATATGTATGTATATGTATATATATGTATGTATCTTTGAGGAGACCAAAATCAGTCCAACTGCTGTTTGGTTGCAGTTTGCTACCAAGCGCTCGTCCAATAAGGAGTTATCCAGCAGTAACTCCTCTCTGAGTTCTACATCAGAGACCGCCAACGAATCAACATCTCCTAACACACCTGAAGCTGCACCACGGACCCGCAGGAGGGTGAGACACCGAGACAAAGAGTTACAGAGGATTGACTGTTTTCATCTGCTGTCTGAATCACAATGCACCACCTGTCCAACAGGGCGGCATGTCCGTGGACTCCATCACCGACCTGGACGACAACCATTCACGCCTGCTGGAGGCGCTGCAGCTCTCCCTGCCTGCCGAAACTCCCAGTAAGAAGGAGAAACACCGAGACAAAAGGCTGAGCTTGAATCCTATCTACCGTCAGGTGCCACGGGTGGTGGACAGCTGCTGTCAGCACATCGAGAAATATGGTGAGGACCTCGTAGGTGTAGGTCCAGTCCAGTCTGTGTCATCTGTTTTAGTAGCAGCTGTTAGTGACACAGTCTTCTCTTCTTTTCAACAGGACTCCAGACTGTGGGGATCTTCAGAGTGGGAAGTTCTAAAAAAAGAGTCAGACAGGTGATTGTTCAGCCACGTTTTCACTCATGTCTGTTTGGTCGGTGGTTTGTACAAAACAGCCAATAGTGAAGCTCATCCTCACTGTCAGATACACAGTGATTTATATGTAAATCATTGTTTTTTTGCTTTTAAATTAACCTGAGCTACTAAACCACAAAGTCTTATAACAAGACAGGTCTGGACTGCAGGCAGGCCACTTAACCACAACATATTTGACCGCCAACCAGAGAAAAAAGTGATATCGTCTGTAATTTGGGTACCTATGTTTTAGCGTCCTTGTTTTCTGAAGCATCTGACTTAGAAAGTCATGAGATCATCTGACCTGCCTCTCAGATGACTTTTTTTCCAAAACCACAGTTTCAGAGAATGAACTGTGTGAAGTCAGAATGATTTACAGAGTTGTCCCAACCTCATGAGGCTGTGTTTATCACATGAACATGGAGGTTTCTAATTAAGACCAGACACTGGGGAGAAATATCTTAATACAACTTTTACTGAATGTAGGCTTTGGGTGGATGTGTGGGTGGATGGATGTTTTCTTTTTGTACATTTTCATTTTTCTGGAGCTTGATTCAAAAGCCTGTTTTTAAGTGTCACTAAGAGTGAACTTTAGTAAACATTGTCATGTGGCCACACTGATCATTAAAAACTCCAGTGAATGAACAGTAAGACAGAACAAACCTGACCTCAGGTCAGGGTCAGGGTCGTGTCCAGAGTCGTCAGCGTCACTTTTCATTTGAACAATCACACAAATGTAGAGAAAAACACATGTTTTGTTGCAGCTACATGTTTTGTCAGCATGAAGCCTGGTTTCTGTGTGATACAAAAGTGTTGGTAATATATTTGCTCAAGAATCCTGAAATACAGCTTACATCACTTGGACTGCCCGTGGTAAAAAAACAAACAAAAAAAAACCTGCTTGTTTGTATGTGTTCGTTTCTCACTGACATGAGAACCAGCAACCAGGTGTTATTCTGCACAACTTTGGGAGCTTTCAGCTCAATTTTATTGGGAACTTAAATGCCTTTTTTGGCCATAACAACATGCTGTTGCTCATTTTCATAATCGGCTAATAAAACATATTATATTGTCACCATGGTAACGTAGGCAAAAACATTTTAACAAGCGTGGAATAAGGAAAAAAGGACAGACCACCGTGTCTCTGCACATGTTTAGTATGATTTAAAAAAAAATGTTACTCGAAGAAATGGACAGGATTTTTATATCTGGGCGCTCAATGTGACAGATTGAATTCAACATTTTTTTCTAATCTGATTATTTGTGGATTGTCCTTCCCCTGGTTCCTTCTGCAGCTAAGGGAGGAGTTTGATCGAGGTATTGATGTCCAACTGGATGAGGAGCACAGTGTCCATGATGTGGCTGCTCTGCTGAAGGAGTTCCTCAGGGACATGCCTGACCCTCTCCTGACCAAGGAGCTCTACACCGCCTTTATCAACTCCACCCGTAAGCATTTGATTCCTTTCTCCTTCTATTTGTGGGAACACCCTCCTGAATCATGTCATCATTTGCAGTGTCAGAGCCAGAGGAGCAGCAGAACATTGTGCAGTTGCTGGTTTACCTGCTCCCAGCATGCAACAGTGACACTCTGTACCGCCTGTTGGACTTCCTGTCTACTGTTGCAGCTCACGCCAATGACCAGCAGGACAAAGATGGGCAGGAAGTGAGTGAAATAAACCAGTAATACATTTTTTCACATCAAGTCTGTGCTGAGGAACTGGGTCAAAGGGAGAGAAGAGAACAGTAAAGTCAAGCCTGCACACTGTGGCAGCCACACAGAATTGAACCAGCATCCACGATGAGAGGAAATGATAGATCTGATACGGTGAGAGTGTAAACAGCAGTTGGATGAATATGGCATGTGTCTGTGTGAACGGGTCCTTTCTGCTCCTAATCTGCACAGTGACAGAAGGTCAGGGGCTGCAGTCGGTTTTATGCACAGACCATAATCATCACGGCTGAGCTCCAGAAACTGAATTCCTCAGTTAATTAAAGAAAATGTTCTCAAAGAAAACATTTCGATAAAATATCGCTGCACAACTGAGGACGTTAGGTTACATAACTTCATATACTGCACTAAAGACGTGAAATCTGAATCTGCCCTGAAAAGGATGTAATAACACTGAGTGTGTGGCAACAGTTGACGGTTCACAGTGTTACCAAAACACAGCCAAAGCTCAACATATTGTGACGACCTTTTCCCCATTTATAGACCTCACATATATGTAACATAACAGTCTTCATTACTTTACTGCAGCGTGGCATAATATATATGTATAAACAAGAAATTACAGATGTAAATAATCTGCTTTTTTTATCCCAATAACAGCCACCATTCAAAAGTCAGGGTTTTTTATTGTACGCTATATTTTTAAGCGCAATTAAATAGAAAATCAGATTTTTTTTATTTGTTAATTCATCTTCATCCGTCACATGGCCAGCAGTCTTCACTGCTCCATAATGTCTGCCTTCCTGGGGGTAGTGAACACCTCAGTGGCAACCTAGCAGCTGGTGGGTTGGACAACTGTCAGGTCACCACTGCTGCAAACACATGCAGACATTTTATTCCCAGGATTCTGGTCAAAATAGTATGAAAAACCAGGATAGATTTTAGGAAAACACCAAAGACTTCACTGTCTCAGACGTCAGTCTGTACGAACTGACTGCTGACTGAGACATAAACCCTGGGTTAGAAAACAGAGGAACCATCTCCTCACAGGAAACATCTACAGCCTGATACCAAAGTCATTTCCTACCACAGTTCCAAAAAACTTTTAGTGTCTGGTCTTGACCCTGAGGCTATTTACCTGCCACCCAGCAACACCACCTATGGAAAACAGCGTGAAGAGTCTATGCAAATTACAGGCCTGAGGTGGACTGGGTGTCATTTTCCAGTGAGCTGGTGACATCATCACCATCCTAATGGCCAATGGCCATTTCCTTGTTTTTCCGTCAGATCACAGGGAACAAGATGACGTCTCTGAACCTGGCCACCATCTTTGGCCCTAACCTTCTCCACAAGCAGAAGAGCTCAGACAAAGAGTTCAGCGTGCAGAGCTCGGCCCGGGCGGAGGAGAGCACCGCTGTCATCGCTGTGCTGCAGAGAATGATTGCTAGTCACCAAACCCTCTTCATGGTCAGTAAAGGGTCAATTGCATCTTCTCACCTTATTTTACTTGCTTTTTCACTTTGTTATTAGGCCTTAAATCATCCTTGCTGCATGTAGCAACGTCAAATTCAAGGATTGAGCGTCCCTCTCGGCTTGTCCATCATCAGTTTGTGTCTAAGTTAATAAAAACAGAGATATTTCTGCTTTAGTAAAGTGATGAAACAAGAAGACTGAGAAATTAGAGGAAAACACAAGGAGTGAAAGATAACCATAATTCCAGTGTTTGGGGTCAGAAGGTGTCACAGTGAGACACAGCCAAAAAGCTTTCATCTGAACAAAAATCCAAACATGCAATCTCTCAGCAGGTGTTTAGAAAAGGTCATGAATTTACACGGATTATCGCCTCATCAGCTGCTCTTTGTTCCTTCGACTCTGAGTGGTTTTTCCTAAACAGCACAGACGGACAGTGCAGGTCATCTCAGGTCCCAAACCTCAAACCATAATGTTTTGTAATCTGCCACCACTGTTCCCTTCAGGCCTGAATTCCTGTAGTGAGCCAATGAATCTTTGACTTTGACTCAGACCAGTCACTATAACATTTTCAGTAGAAAATAGTTTTCAGTAATGATTTGACTTTTACATTTGTGTCTTTAATGCTCCTACAGGTGTCTCCAGATCTGCAAAACGAAGTGTTGATGAGTCTGCTGGAGACTGATCCTGATGTGGTGGACTATCTTTTGAGGAGAAAGGCCTCACAGTGAGGACAGGCACACTGAAACTATGAGGTTTCATTTGTTTTTTTTTTTCCTCCTCCTTTTTTTCAAACTCCATTATCCCACTTCACCCAGGAGTCCTGACCTTCTACCACCAGAGCAGCCCTTCACTATAACCGAGCGTCGCTCCTCCAGTGACTCTAATAAGGTGTCAAGTGGGGAGGTGTCCCCCTATGACAACAACTCCCCGGTGCTGAGTGAGCGCAGAGGAGAACCAGGGAGTCCTGGACCAGCTGATTCATGGAGCACCAAAGGTGACCGGCTCCTTCAAACATAACATCCGAGCTATTTCCATCATTCTGTTTGTCCCATATGTATGTGCTTTTATTTATTTTGCAACTAACCTCCCTTCAGATTCTATATCTGAGGAGCATGCAAACATCTGGGGGACATGGCACAGTACTCTAAAATCAACATTCAAGGAGCAGAATTACAGAGGTAAACTAATTTGCCTCCAATTGACACCTGCGACACCAGGTGGAATTATTTTAACAAATTAGCCTCTTTTACAACATTATGGTTGTAGTTAAAAAAAATATAACACTGGACAAAAACACCAGACAAATGTCACAAAAGGTTTACAAATGAATAGTTTTGATTTAATCACAATTTATTTACTGAACATGAAACCTAATCCTGTTTAGTTGAACACACTATGTAGAATACTCAAAGGAATTGAAGAAAGACACAAAGCTGAGTTGCTCTCATTGTATCTACCAAAAAAGTTGTTGTGCTGTAGTTGGAACCACTAGAATAACATCAGAGGTGTTTGTCATCCAAGTCAACGGCACCATCTACAGGGGTGGGTTGGGTGTTACATGCTCTATGTTCACATATTAAACTAACCTGTTTACGTGTTTAAGTTATTAATCATCCACATGAGATAAATACCAATATTAAAGTCAATGTCCCTGTACTAGGTTCCCATGGCAACACGTCAGAAGGAAGCTCTCGCAGCTCACAGGAAGGTCTCGACGGACTCGATGGGAGGCATCAAGCACCGGTGCATCGGACCATGACAGCCCCTGAGTGCAGGTGCCACCCTCCTGCCACTAGAGTGTGCTCTGGTCCCACCTCAGAATCTGGACGAACACACTCCCAACTTAAGGTCAACAGCACTCAGAGCCCCCAGCAGGGGGTGCGACACAGACTACAAGGTGCACCGACTGCTGGGCCCCATCGTGGCCCCGCTCCGTCCTTTGAAGGCCGCTCGCCTCCACCCTATAATACTCACCATTTAGTGGCTGGATCCCATGGTTCCCCTCAGCTGTCCAGGGCTCAGCTGTCCACTCTAGTGCAGGGGAGGTCCAACAGCGGAGCGCAAAGTAACTCAAGTAACTCGACAACAGACGCCCAGATGATGCCACGCAGTCCAGAGTGGCAGGACTGGCAGAGGGATCGCTGGCAGATCTGGCAACTGCTTTCCTCGGACAATTCCGATGCACTGCCAGAAACACTGGTGTGATGTCACACACAGACTTGGTTTATTCAAACTCTGTTGAGTTTCTGTTCCATTTGCCACACTCCCTCTTCCCTACACCTTTGACACCATCCAGTGGTTTACCTGTGCAGCCTGACACAGACTTCTACAACAGGAGCCACTCATATTTCATTTGTTGAAAGTTTGCTTCTGCTGCCAGAACATCTGTTTTGTCCATCCTGACTAGAGAGTTGGGAGCGTAGTGAAATGCCAATAGGAAATACCTCAGAAGATATTGTTTTCTAGAATGGACCGTTTCTAGAGTCCTACCATGTGCTTCTCTGACGAAGTTCATTCAAGGTCATCACTTTTCTTTACTTATCACCTTGAGACAAAGATGTATTCATTAGTAACTGCTGCTATTTTGGATGTTCTCTCTCTGTGCATACAGCCATCTGTACACACATACATGTACATATGTATATACACACAAACTGCTGATATATATATATATGTATGTAAATTGACATTGGAAGTTTTTGCCAAAATACTGTTCTTTGGTCTCAGTATTTTATTTTTGATTTTTTTTTTATTGAATGTAAAAAAAAAAAGCTTTATAAATGACACATGACTAAACTGCTTCATAGCACTTAGCTGTAAGTTAGCTCTTTTGCTGACGTCACCATATGCTTGGGCACAGAACAATTGCCAAAGTATTTCTTTGTTTTTGCTTTTAAAATATAGAATATTTATCAAACAGGATGAAGGACCATGGAGGTAGTCACCAATTCCTCAAATTGGAGTAGGAACAAAAAAGGAAAAATACCTTCCAGAGGTTGTTGTCAGTATATTTATCAATGTTTCAAACATGAAGAAATACAGTTATATTTTATATTACATCATAGAATCGAAAAAAAAGCAAACGCTTTGTTTCGGCTGTTAATGCTTACCGTAGATGTAAAAGTAATGTTTGACACAGTTATGGCGCCATCTATTGGTCAACTATGTGCAATAGCACGCTGCTGCTGCTACTCACGGTTCAGTGTTGCTATGGCACCGAGGGCTGCAGTCAAGGCAGCTTCACAGGCTGTGAGAATGAGGACCATGTATAAAAAAAAATAAGTATTTTGTGTAAAATGTCTCCACGTAGGTTCATGTTCGGTTTGTTTCTGTTGAGTGTTGTAAAATATAAATCAAATATATCAATTTTATATCAAGGAAGGATGAATAAGAGGCGTAAACGAACAAAGTGATGCTGAAGGTCATTGTTGCCGAGTGACTGAATCGCGTATAATTTGTTTTTATTATTTTTTAAAATTATTTTTTATTTCGGTCGGATTTACTGGGTCCAAGTTGATTTTCTGCCAATCGCTTTTGTACTGGGTGTCTCCATCAATATGAATTAAACATGTTCAAGTTTACTGCTCTGTTTTATTTGATTTTTGCGTGTGCGTCACTCAAGTTTGTTGCCAGGGATTCTGCAACGAGTCTTTCCGCCACTAGGGGGCTCAGCAGAGCCGTTGGTGCTTGGGGTTGATTGATGTTTTTCACTTTGCTCCGTCCTCCAGGATATATGGCGCCTTCCCGCTCTAATTATTGTTCGCATAAAGAAAAAAAAAAAGTTATAACTGAAGTCTCTCCCCTGGAAATGTTGACGGATGGAGCCGCGGTCTCTCCGTCCATTGTGCTGTGACTCCTGGTAAAGAAGTGGTAAAATGTCAGATGACTCATCATTTTAAAACAAAGAATGAACAACGAACGACCACAGTGTTTCCCTCCAAATGACAGGCTAAAAAATTATCTTTTTTGGTTTAGATAACGAAAACACCCATGGACATAAGACACCAGTGATGTATGGATATGTTAGGTTACATTATTAACACAACTTACTTTTACACCTCAATTAAGACGCTGTTAAAGACGTCGTGTATGTCCGTGCTGTAATTTCTCATCTACGCCTGTAGATGTCAACGTTGAGCCTTGTTAATCCTTTTCGATGGAGAAGTAAGTTTGTCTGTGTGTGTCTGTGTGTGTGTGTGTGTGTCACTGCAGAGGATGATGAGGTTAATGAGTTACTGAAGGTGGTGAGTTTTACCAAAGTAAATAAATTAATAAAAATGAAAAAAAAAAGGATAATTTTCAGAATTCTGTTCTCATTCAAGCATCTAGAGGCGTTGAATGACAAGAATAAAAGATTATAAAATTTTTGTGGCCTTAGTTGAAATAATACCTCTTAAATGAACAGCCTTCAGTCCCACAGACACTTGTTTGTGTGTTTTAATCGTGCGTAAATAGGGAGAATAATTGTCAGCAAAAAATGTGAATTAAAACACATTTATTTCCTCCACATTGAATCTGTCAATGAGCCCAAATCTGTGATGTTTTTGTTTAATGTTCTTCTTTTCAAGTCAGTGAGGACTGGAACTCTGCTCTGTGTTCCTGGGCTCATCATTCAACTTGCTCACAGTGTTCTCTTCACAACAAACGCTTCCTGCTAATTAATTGTGATGACTTGAGGCACTCTATGTCAGAGTGTGTTCTGAAGTCTACCTTCTCTCCCTCCTTCCCCCCTCTCTCCCACTTTTTTCGTTACAGTCCTTTGTCTTTTTGTCTGTTACTGGACGCACGCCTGGTTTTAAATAGAATTTTGTGGAGCATGACAACAAAACAAAGCTGCTTTATTTCAGCGGATAATGACTTGGCTCTGTAGTAGCATCATGCAGTTGGCCAGGCTTAAAGACAATTTGCCAGAGGAGAGCACGGGCACAAATAGGTGTGCATGAACTCCTCCCCCTGGACCAAACTGTCCAAACACACAGAGAGTCCAGCCCCCGTGTCCTGAAGGATTGAATGTTGAGTTCATTGAGTTCCAGGTGTGTTTTTGCTCGACTACGTAGGCGCAGCTCCAGGTAACGCACGTCCTGTGAAGCCTGTAGCTCTTTACGCAGCATATGTACAAACACATGAGCACGTGCACGCTGCGAGGAGTCCTCAACCCACAAGACCCTCATTAGCAGCTGCAGTCACCTCATTCTTATGCAGCACAAATACTGGCCTGGGGATAGAAATGCTGCAAGAAAACAGGAGTCTAGTTTTTCCATCTGTGAATAAACCGCATCAGTGTTTCATCAACAACAGCAAAAAGAAAATTAAACACAATGGCTTCCTCTGATCCGTGCTGCCTAGTTTCACGTTTATTTCAGGACATTTTACCATTAAAGTTTTTTCTCCCTCCACCCATGCTGCACCATGCATTTACATAAAAAGAGAAATCAAAGTGTATTCAGCAGAAGGCAACTGTAGAAGCTCCTTTTTCCCATTTAAAGTGAGAGCAGGAGTTCACAGGACACTTCCAGTCCTGTCATTATGTAACATTCAAAGACTTATTTGATTTGGTTAAAAAATGTCAAGCTGCCGTTCCAAAAAAGTCCACACATATGTAGATTCATTTTTGAAAGCGACTTTTATGCAGCCTGACCTGCAGCCTGGACCCGGCGGTGGATTTTGAAGCTGTGCTTATCAGCTCTGCATTCAAGCATAAACAAGATTTCACATTTGGGAAATAAATAATGAGTGTTGACCGCCGCTGGTGGGGAGATATACTGGGCAACTCTGATAATACTCAGCTTTGACCCAAGTGCCGAGGACCGAGGACTTGTCCAATGGTCCAGAAAGAAAACCTTGTGTTCATAAACAGTGATGAAGTTTCACAGATCTGTGTGAAAGACGTGGAAGGAGCCACGTTATACAAAATGAGATGAGGAATTATACAGTAGCACAAACTGGGTGATGTTGATGTAAGGACTGTATTGGAATCAATGAAACTTCAGAGAAGTGAGTGTGAGGAACAAATGAAGTGTTTCACATTTTCACTCATGAACGCTGCTGCTGCTGCTGCTGCTGCTGCTGCTGCTCCGTGACTGGAAGACATTTCCTAAATCAACCGTGGCATATATCTGCCCTGAAGAGCAGAACGCCACTGACATAACGCACGCTCACAAACATGCACTTTGTAGAAGCTTTTCAACGTAACAACAAAGCAAATTTGTTGTTTTCTTTCAATTGCATTGCTAACAAAGTTGACTCTAACTCTTCTTTCCCCCCAGTTGCCTTTCTCTGGACTTGGACAGCCTTTTGGAAACTTCAATGTTTATAGTTTGGACACTGTCTGTAAATATAAATACTTCAATTAGTGCTTAACAGAATAACTTGTGTGCAAAAGTTTAGCGACACACACACACACACACACACACACACACACACCCTGTCCATTGACAAGTCCCGGGGCATCCATCTCTCTTTAAGGTCACTGTGAATGTCACTGTTAAATCCACTGCCCTGGTTTCTCCTATAATCAATGTCCAATCAGCTCCACATCTAATTCAGCGATGATTAAGCTGCCAGGTTCACTACGCTCTGCTGCACAGATAATACTCTGATTGAAAGTGAGGGATACTCGTCTACTCTGTTGATATTTCTGCACACACACAGATTCACACTCCTAAAGTCCATGCCTAATTACACCTTATGAAAAGATATTAAGGGAAACCCAGTAAAAGGCATGGAAGCATCAAATGTCAAGTTGATTAAAAATCTGCTGCCAGTCTTTGAAGCCTCTTATAATAACTGAGTTAATGCTTGTTAGGCTTCATATTTATTCTTCTTAATGATTTGTATCCATCACTGAGACACTAAGACATCAGGCTGGAGCAGGTTGAGGGTTTCAACATCCCACTGTCATTAAAGTTGGTTCCAGAGCCTCTGGCAACAGCGTGAGATGTAAATCTGTGACAACTCTTTCAGCACAGTTATGATTCTAAGAGCACAGTGACTTTAAAAATGCCACCGAGATTTGAGGTTGAGGAGGAAGGAGTTTCTATGAGGTGTGTGTGAGTGTGTGTGCGTCTGAAGGTCAGTTTGAGGAAAAGTTGACTCTGTGAGTCAGAGGAGTGAATGAGTGAAGGATGAATAATGCAGGTCAAGATCTGGTTGTTTGGTGAAAGCCCCTGCACAGCTCAGCTCAGGGTACAGCACAGGAGACTTTGTGAAATATTGATTCCACATTTAAAAGTTGTTGTCTGGATTTGGCTCCACTTCAAGGATGTGAAGCAGGGATTTTCCTGGATTTACTGCGTCAACAAAGGACATTTGGAACCACGGTTGACATTGTTCACAAGGTGAAGCAACTCACGGCCTTCAATTTGAACCTCACTGTCTCAGGAGAAATGTGACGTCACAGCTGCTACTGTATTTGACTGGTAGTGAGATGATTGTTGATCTACACATTCATTGAAAGGTTTTTGTGAAGCCAAGACTCAAATGCAGCACAGGGAGATTCTGGATCAGTTCAAGGTTTGGTTACATGTTTAAATCTTAAATGTTAAATTACTATATACACAAACACACACAGACAAAAGCATAGAACTCCCAAAAAAACCCCAAGCCTCAAGAACAGAACAGACTCTAAAGAACCACACTTGACCTGCGTGTGGTGACTGACCTACACTGAACTGACTCAGGGCTCAGTGAGGTTAAGAAGCCTTGAAACCTAAAGCACCAGGTGACACCAGTGAGACTGATGACAAACACAGGTGTGTGTGATCACACTGATTTCACCAGCAGACGAAGGGACTTAACAGTTTGGAATTTCTGCTGATTCTTAGAGTCGTAGCCATTCAGAACCAATGAACAGTCACTTTTTCCACCAATCCAAGTCTGTTGGGTCTTTGTCTCCTGTGACCAGGATCTTTGTCTTCTCTGCTGCTTCGTCACAGCAGGATGTGGGAGAGAAATGTTTTATAGACTAGGAAATATTTGAGGCCAGTCTGAAAGTAGAGACTACAGCAAAGCAAATGTAGCTGAAGTTTATTGAAGCAGTTTTATTACAACACTGTTCTACACAAAAGCACAGAAACAGTTTAATCTGCTTAATGCTTATCCGTAAAAGACATAGGAGTATACTTAAAATGGAAAAGAAGGGGCCTAAAAGTGTACCTTGTGGAACACCTTGAACCAAAAAAATAAAAACAAACCATTTCATGTCTTGCAGTTAGAGACGACTTTAATAAACTTCTGGTAGAATTATTGCTGTAGATCAGAACATTTTCATACGTTTTGCTTTGTCCAATTTGTTTCACAGAAACCATTAGCCTTATACATAATAAATAATAAACCCTTTTCTCCAACAATAGCAGCTTTTCACTTCCAAAAGAATCCTGGTTTTTGACACGTCCCTCCCCGTGTAGCTGAGAGATGGACTCGTCTCTGTGTGAACACCAACATCAAGTATGTGGCAGTTTTCCAAAGGACTGGAGGTGAGGAAGAGTGGGTCATAATGGAAGAGAGGCTGATGAAAGCATCAAGAAGGTGAGAGAGTGGAGGGAGTGAGAGGGTGAGGGGGTTAAAGAGGAGGAATGATGGAAGTAGACATGAAGACAGGAGGAGATGGCACAGGTATAATTATAGACTGGAAGCTGGATCTCACTTCTGCTCCTCATTTCTAGAGAGCCTGCTCTGCTCCTCTTCTCCTTTTAACTCATCCTGCAGTGTCTGCGATCTCCTCCTCCTCCTCCACACATTTGCCTCTTTGTGCTGCGTTCTCCTTCTCCTTCTCCTTCTCCTTCTCCTTCTCCTTCTCCTTCTCCTTCTCCTCGGGCAGTGTTTCCAAAACTTTTTTATCCACATTTGAAAAGTCACGAACCCTCACAACCCAAGACAATAGACATTGTCCATAAGTCATTGACCAATATGGAAAATGAATGAAGATATTCAGTTGACATCTGAAAAATGTTTATTTCTTAAGTTTTATAGAACAAAATTGACCGTTAAATCCTGGGAGACATTGTCACCAGCGACCCACCTGAGAGCAGCGACCCATACTTTGAGAAACAAAGTACTAGAACAAATAATGCGTATACTTGACTCCGTCCTACATCAGGCCACACGTACGCAAGGAGTATCCATCAAATACACTGAGAAATACAACTGCATTATCTCTGCCACATGTCAGTTATTCCAGCAGAACATTTGAACATTCCTGCTGAATGTGCTGTCCGTGTCCCAACGTCCAAGTGTCTGGTTTGACTTTGTCTTCACAGGGTAAACTTGCAGACATTTTTATTGTCCCACAGCCAACCAGCCATGCGTTTATGAAGCCCATGAAATGAAATCATATGAAAATGCACACGTGGAGTTCAAGTTAAATTGCATTTATTTGAGCCGTACAAAAGCGAGTATAAATAAATGTGGTTTTCTTTTTTTCATTTTCCAAGAGGAAATTAGTGTGACAGGAATGTGCAGTGATGCCATGAGCGGTGGACACAGTCTATAAATGTGTCACAGCTGAAGTCTATGCAGGCTGTTTGACTTACTTTATTTTCATTTTCCTTTTCTGTTGAGGTAGACAAAATAAAATCGCTGCGTGGACGGCAGTGGAGTTAATTTATTTGAGGCTGTATCTTACTTCTGATTTGATATGTGATTTTTTTTAAGGGCTGTGAGAAATATTGAAAAACTAAACATTTAATCAGAACTGATGTGGATTAACTGTGTTTTATCATTAAGATTAATCCAAATGAAAGAAACTTTCAAAAACATGTTTTTTTGCCTTTGTATTTCCTAAAAAGTGGGAGAATATTGATGTATGAGCATGGACATTATCTTAATTCCTGATAAACATCTGATTTTCCATAAAAGTCTGACTCTCTTTTTCTATTATATTTCCCTTTACTCAAGTCCCTGCTTTCCCCAGTGCATGGAAACACCCAGTGTGGTTTAGACCGGGGCGTGTGTGTGTGTCCACATCTGCAGTTCTCTCACCATCTGTGGTTTCTCATCAGAAATAACAGCATCAGTGCCGTCTCCCTTGCACTCGCCTGAAGGAAGGAGACTGTATTATTGTTTTTGTTGTTAACCACAGCTAATGCTGCTGTAGCTTTAAATATTTCATGACATTTATCCTGTCAGTGGCTGATAGGTGTCCTGTTGTCCTCCAGAGAGCACAGCCATCAAACCCGTCTCACATCTGTCACCAATTATCGTGTGACGTGTTTTCATTTTGTCGTGTCATTTTAGGTCCGTGTTTGAAATACCACCGGTGTCTTTGCGAAGCCGCAGACTAAGCGACGTGATGCAAAAGTCAACGTAGTTTGTCTGTGATATTTCTGTTTGTTGATGTAAGGTTGACTCTGACTGTATGTCTCCATTGGTGATGCTGCTTATGGACCTTTGTTGGACACCAGGTTGACATGAGGGTTTGAATATCATGTGAAAAAGAAAATACAATGAAATGGATTGTGAAAGGTTCCCAAAGTCATGAAACTGGTTAGAGATGGAAACATAGACAGATCTCCATGAATCCATTGGAACGTCCTTGAAGGAAGGAATGAAGGATGTTTCTATGTATGCTCTAATGGACTTGTTTAAGGCTTTTCCAGAAACCTCAGTCCATCTTAACTTGAATTTCAATAAAACCAAAAGGTCCATGAACACATTTTCAGTTTGCTGTTAGCAAGCAAACACACAAGTCCTGTTTGCTCTTCTGAGAAGAAAACGGAACAAAACAATTCTTCAGATTGGACATAGTACAAACTAAGACAATATTCTGTGTGTGGACTATGTATCCTCATCTTATCCTCATCTTATTCTTTATACATACCCTAATGTTTCTTAAGTGCCAAAGGCTGCTCTGTTCAGAGCAGTTTCTCAGCAGGCGAGTGAAGCAAAACTAAGGAACAAACACAGTTGTAGAAACACAGCACATGAATGTGGTGAGCATGAAAAATACATACAGTAAAGTGGAAGCTGTGGTTTTTGGTTTAAAAAGCTGATAGTGCAGTTTCATGCAGTATTATTAAAATTGCAAAGTGGGTTTATTTTAGCAATTCCACTTCAAGTTTATCGGAACAGAAAATGACATTTGGCTTCAACTCTTTGGCAAAGATTAGCTGATCAGGTCTGGAGGTGAACACACAGGTTTATCTGACTGCATGGAAAACAGGAAAGAAGATGAATAATTCAACACGTCAAAAAAAGACTTCTGTCAAACACAAGTTTAAAATCATCAACATCCGTTTACTTCATGTTTGGGCCGTGGAAACAACATGAAAATAAAAGTTCAACTCTAGTGTCCACTAGGTTTATGATTGTCTTCTGGTAAAAGATTGTCTCCTGTCCTGCACTTGACGACCTGACGTGTGGTCCCTGTAATTCTAACAAACAATAATAATAATAAAAAAATGCTAAAAAGGGAAAATCCAGTGACTTTTTTTGAGAAAACAGAAGCTTCTTATCTGTCCTGATCTGACCATTGTGTTTGGTCGTTTGCTGTTTTACTGATTGGAACCTGAAACCTGAAAATCAATTATATATGACACTAAACAGACTTATATTCCTGTATCTGAATAATACAATTATAAATGTCTACTTACACACATTTAATCCAAATCAAAACAATCCTGTTTGATAGAATTCATGTCTTTTTTTTGTCTGATGATTTGATCTGTTCGTCCACTAGACAAGACTCAGGCCTGATGTGTTACATCAATACACCAATGTCATGATGACAACAAAGCTTCTCTCGGTTGTTCTCCAGATGTTATCCTCGGTATATTTTACCTTGCTGAATTATGGAAGCGTTTTCTTTTAATTTGTGCGTCAAAGATGATGAATAATTCCAGAAGAGAGGCCAGGTTTGACTTTTCTGAATGTAAATCAAGTCAGGGGCCAAGGGGAGACTGTGCCGAGATACTTAAATGAGAAAAAGGAGGAACAAAGAGCAACAAAGAGCAGAAGACTCACCCATTTTATTAATTATGTTGGTTCTAGGAGTTGCCCTTTAGAAAAGTCGGACTTAATTAAATTACCATGCACGCACAATGGAGGAAGTCGCAGACGGAGGGAAAAAAGTAAAGCAGACTCTTGCATACATTGAATCTGAAGGGTCCTCAGACTCCTTCACTTTCTATTCCATAAAACCTGTATTTAGTAAAGAGTCCGACTCAACGTCGCACTAACAGGAGGGTTGACTTGATGTTTCTCTTCTTTGACTTCTTTACAACTAGAACAGAAAGGGATTGAACCCTCAGTTGCTTCACCTGTTCAGTTGCTTCACCTTTTTGGAGACAACACTTCACTTCAAACCTTCATTCATTTTCAGGTCAACTCTCAGGTTTTGCATTTCACAGCTGAGTCCTCGTTGCACACAGTTCCCACGGCAGATATAGAAGCTCAGGCAGGAGAGGATGGCACGGAGAGAAGTGGGCATGAGCTGCCCTCCCCCCTTCATATGTTACAAGAAGCCTAGGGGTCCTGCCATAAGGTGGTGGGGGGGCAGCATGATGAGATTAGTAATGAGTTATGAGTAATATGGCAAGAGAGAAGCCACAGACGACTTGGCAGAGAGAGGCCGAGGGCAAATGCCAGTGTTGGGGTGTTGACCTCCAGAGCAAGGGGAGGAAAAAAAGAGTACAAGAGCTTTACAGATGTTAGGAGAAGAAAAGAAAAGAAAAAAAAAAACAGTGTTTGGAAAGTGGTGAACTCAACCAACTTGGTTAAATTTAACCTAAGTCATTTGTCAGCCTGGTACTTGGGCTACACTTGGGAGTTCTGAGTCTCCAGATACCCAGATGAAAAATCCTCCTCCAACTTAAATACCACACAAACAACGACGGCATCATAATTCTTCCTGCTGCTGTGTGATTGGATGATGAGAGCAGTAGTTAGGAGAGTAACAAAGGAGAGATTGGAAATAGGACGGAGAGAAACGTACATGGTAATAACAACGACCTTCGTCATTTTTAATGGAACCATTGAAGAAGGAGGATTAGTTCATGTTCCACAGAACCTACAGTAAATAAACACTGGCCAAGATAAGTGGGACCTGCTCTAACATTCTGACCTACGTTCACATCTGCTGCGCTGCTATAAACAGATTGGTTATGTAGGTCAACATATGACCGCTCCGTGTCACTGATTCACCCCAGGTGTGGACATGACCTCCTGCTCATGGAGATGCAGTGGCGTAAAAAAACTGCTGATGCTCATTTTGAAGCAGCACAGAAACCAGCTGGGACCCAAGTGCTGAGAATATCCCAACATATTGATCCCATTAATCAACCTCTTTGATGGACTTTCAATGTTTGAAAGTTAAATTCTTTGGTTTTGAAGCCAGATTTTTTATCACTAACTCCACAGTATTTAGAAACTTCCTGTTGTCATGAGATATTTCAGCTTTTTTGACACATCAGGGATGTAAGAGATTTAGATTATTAAATAATCCAAACTCATCAGAAATTTTACAAATTTAGTTTTATATTTGCACGGAACATAAAAAGCAATTTGTGGATCTTTATCAAGCGCTATAGACTCCCCCTACTGGTTGTACAAAGTCAAGTTTCCGCAAAAGGAGTTTCACCAAGTAACCGGCTTTAATCAGTGTCTGCTCTGTGCATCTGACACCTCCAGGGTCACGTTGAAGAAAGCCCAAGGAAGTTTGGGTTCTGGTATGAAATCCATGGTCAGACAATAAACATCCCACTTATTTGTGTAATTCAAGGCAGGTCTGGAGTGAAAGACTCAAAGCAGCAACACAAAGATGAAAGTGTCCAAAAAGATGCCAGAGGTCGGTGTGGAACCAATTAGAACTGATCTCTGAGAACTGTTCTGAGAAGTCACTGACACAGATGCAACCTGCACACTATCACTGCCTCAGCTTTGTACAGTACAGTACAGCACAGTACAGTACTGTACTCCTCTCCTCTCCTTCCCTGTGAACATGTGCACACTTAAGGTACAACTCTGAGCAGCAGCCTTTATCAAAACAAGGTGAATTCAGAGAAGCATCTGGCAACAGTAGACAAGACAGAATTGGATCCACTTGCAAAGTCCGAGCAGCAAAATCGGGGAAGCGAACGCAACTCAAGATTATCTCTCCATGTGTCCGTGGGTGTTGGCAGTGGGAGACGCAGACACACGAGGGCAGCAGCTCCGAGTTATCTTTAATCTTTATGGAGTTTCAGGCTTCGCTCAAAAGTGGTGCTCGTTCAATATCCACTCCAATCTTTCAGCTCTGACACTCAAGCAGATGACTGGCCCTCGCTCAGCCTCGTCAGCGACTCCCATTGAATGAAAGTCGACCCAGTTGATGAAGAAAGTGTCAAAACCTCTGGTTGTTTAAATCTTTTACACCACTTTCAACATGTTCCTGGTTTCAACAGTGTTTTTATTACATACATAGCTTTAACATTTCATGTCTTTTTTGGTGACATACAGAGGAAACAGGAAGTAGCAATGACATCCTGCCTGTAAAAGCTCAGTGATTTCTCAGTATTAAACCTTGGTTCTTCTATGAGAACTCATGCAGCCACAATTATTATAAAACTCAAGCTCAACTCAGCCACATCTCATGCACCAAAAAACCTCAATAATAATCTAATACATATATTTAAAACCCAAAATACATTTCTCTTTCCAAAACTCAGTATTTTCCATAAGTGTTGTTCAATTACTCTGTTGTACAGATTGTGTTCCATTTCCAACAACAACAACAACAACAACAACAAGTTCTTTTCTATCTCCATCCAGGCTGATACTGAAAGTCCAGTCTGTCCTGTTATATTTATGCCATAAGTTTTAATTCCCCTCAGGCTGAGAACGTCCACGGAACAGAAGGAGAAACAACAGCTCGCAGTTTGTTAGATTCAAGACTGTTTGTTTTCTGCTCATCCAATCAAATCACTTGAATGGCCAATGTAACTCTGAGCCAGCTTGAAGGTCTATCCACGGGAGTTTGATGCCAACTCCAGATCTGATTGGTTGTGATCTCATTGCCAATTATTTGAGGCTTCCAGCGCCGGTACGACTGATTCTGGAGGCACAGCTCGTTAGCACTAGCAACGCGGAAATATCATTGGGATAAAAACTCGAGCGACTTGGGAAAAATGGAAAGAGGAAACAGAATCAAAAGAGAAAATACATTTTTGAGAAACATATTCAGGTCACGCCAACCGTATGGGACTGATTGGTTTTCACATATGACTTCAACGTGTCCTCATGTTTTTTTTTCAGGTATATAGAACAGTCTACTGTCACAGACCGGTCGATAAATACCCCTTAATAAAAGTACAGTTTTGGTGTTCTGAAATATTTTCCTACCTATAAAATCTTCCTACCCCCAATTAACTGTGCATGGCCACAGCAAGGATTTCCCAAGTGCACACAGCCTATAACACCCTGCTACCAGACTGGTATGAAAGGTTAGAATCTTGTATCAATGACTCTGCGTCATTTTGAATTTATTGTTGTTGTCTTCACTGAGAAAGTATTTCCTAATCAATGGAATCCTGCCACTGGGGGGCAGTCACTTTTGTTGCAGAGACAGACATGTTCACCATGGAGTCTACTTGAACGCAACCTCAAGAAGATGAGATGAATGTAAAAGAGAAGGTGAGGTGACATCTCCATGGCTCCTGGTGTGTTTGCTGGGCATCAGTTGCACAGAGGAGGCAGAGAAAAACTCCACTGTTCCACATAATGGAAGCATGCGCCGACCGCCAGACAAGGTTGTGTGGAGCGCTGGCTTCCTTGGCGGGCTTCATGCTTGCCTGAGCCTGAACACATGACAAGTACAACCCGGAGGCACGGGGATGGGAGGGAGCCAGCCGAGCAGGAGAAAGCAAGGGAGGAGGGAGCAGAGGAGGTGGAGGAGAAGGAGGAGGAGGAGGAGGGGGAGGGGACACGCACGAAAAGAAGCTAAGTGTTTTTATTTGCCTGTTCACTGAGCGTGTGGATGCACAAATTTGTGTCCTTTCTCTCACCTGTCTTTTCTGTCTCTCTGTCTCTGTTCATGGTCATGTGCTGCAGGAATCATCGCACGCTTTCTCCTCCTTCCTGCAGGAGGTCCATGTGACTCCTGGAAGTAAGTGCCTCCTTTTGTTGCTTAATGAACTTTGTTCCTTCATTTGGAGGAGATTTTCTTTTTAAATTTGTTTCATAGCTCAGCGCACCTGTACAATGAGGCGACGAGACTAGAGGATTAGGATGCAAGGGGATGGGCTGGGGTGGAGTTGGGTGGAGTTGTTCCGATGGCTAGGTTGCTCCATGTGGTCCAAGTGTGGGAGCCGAGTGAACTGAACAAAGCTGTTATTGTCTGTGTATCTGCCGTCTTCTACATCTGGTCTGCTGCTGCTGCTGTGTAGTATCATTAAGTACCATCACAGTAAAACAAACAAACAAACAAACAATAAACTACAGTAGTACTCTGCAACCGGTAATACTCAGCAATACTACAACTGTGTATCCTGTATTTTATGGCAGATCTCCAGCAGTGAATCCAGTCCATTTCTTCCAATGAACTAGGTTTTAGTTGAGCAGCAGGGACAGAGACAGTGAACTTGGAGTCATGTTCATGGTTATAGTCTGTGTTTCACCCAGTTGATTACAGTGAGGCTGCATGTGGTCAATATATTGTTAAAGTATTAATAAAAGAACCTTCATTAAAAGTCTTTAGATGATGCACAATGTTTTCATTTGATTTGCTCATCACTACAGCTTGATCAACACTGACTGGTTCAACAACACTCGCAAATCAACCAATCAGAGGCAAAAGTTAGACTTTTAATAGAAGGCTGTGATTTAATTTGGATCAAACTTGAGCTTCTTCTCTGCTACTTAGTGAATTTCCGGTATCTCACCTGCCAAACAGTGTCTGAGGTGAATGTCAATGGACGGAACCACTGAATAATACACGCTGTTATCAATTATAGAAATGATGGAGCTTCACCAGACGCAGGCGCGGACATTTGCAATGAGCGGCTGCTGGTTTATTGTGTTTGTTGTTGTGTTGTTTGTATTGATACCAACATTTATGTTTCGTTAAAATGCTCTGGTGCAAATGCAATTAGCTCAGCAAATGTTGATGCCAAATGCATTAGGGCGGCCGCAGTAATGATAAGAGTCTCCCTCAATGTCTGATTCAGAAGACATTATGTTGCTCTAAGCACAGAATAAATGAAATAACACAGTATGATCAACATGTTATCAATATTTTCTTTCCAAAAGCTGATTAAACCATTTAGATGTAGTTTTCATGGTAACAAATTGTATTGTTTTCTTAAATAAATTGTTGTTTTTCACAAACACAAATCCATCTAAAATTGTCCAAACTGCTATTTTTATCCAATTTACCTCCTCCCTCCGTCCCTGTGTTTTCTGGGATGGATTTATTCATGGACACACTCCAGTCTCTTATCAGTGGTGACACATGGAGAGACAGGCACTGGTGACTGCGTCAGGATGTGACAGTTGTGTACCTGGATCTGTTAAAGTGTGTGGGAACAGTTGTAGAGACATGGCACTCAGGGGACATCTCTGCTAGAGTTCATGAAGAGTTGAGGGTAGAAATAAAAAAAACTCTGTTCTTAATATAATATAACATTATTAGGATTCATTTCATATTCACCTAACGTTTCCTGCTGTTCATCGCTCGGCCACCAGTCTGTGAGACCAACGTTGCTCTCCTGCTCTTTTTTAGCCGTGTCTCAAACTGGGCAGCGTTGGCTTCCACAGCTGCCAATGTGTCCAATCTTTTTCATTCATTGCCAGTTCACTCGCTCCTCTCCACCACCACCACCACCACCACCCACACAGCTTCTATATAATACCATCCTCTCTGCTGAGGCCTCTAAGCGCTTGGCACAGAGTTGAAGCTCCAACAGCTCTGAGATCTGGCTCCTCTCTTTGCCAAGGCTGAGGAAAATGAGTTTGAGCGGAGAATAAAGACAAGACAGGTTGAGATTGTGGGAGACAAGAAAGTGCTGTGTGAAATGGAAAAATAGAGGCATTTTATTGTCCATTCCCCCCAGGGACATTAGTCTGGGTCACTGAGATGGTTTGTTCACCATGTGACCAAACCAGGCTCTTGAGTTTCCATCTGCATGGCGACAAAGAGCGACAAATCCAAAGACACTTGATGATGAGATGGGCTGTGAACTAGTCAAGTGTCCTGGGTTGTTGTCTTCAGTCTCTGTTGAACCTAAACACCTCTTAGTGATGTCGTCCAAACTCTCTTTGTGCCTGATTTTACGAGACCACAGTGTAGTCTCTGGTGGTTCTCTGGAACCTTGGAGAAATTCATACTAGTGACTCAGCTTTTTGTGCCTAAACAACTTCAGGCCTTAGTGATGTGAAAAGACAGTCATTGTCTTAGAATGTGGTCTGACCTTTGCTCTCTGGGTACAGAAGGACAGGACGATCCACTGGTCTCTCTCACATCCTGCCTTAGTACAAATAAAGCCTTGTTTAATGTTATGCTTTGCTTAGTGAATACGTTTTCTGCTTCACTGTGCAGTTCAGTGGTGAAATGAGAGGGAAAAACAATAAAAATCAAAATACATTATATTTGCCAGAAAAAGGAATTTGTAAAATGGCAAATAATGAAGATGAGACGACTAACAGCTGAAACTGCACCAGAGATTCAAAGTTGTTTGCAAATGAGCCAATAAAAATCAATATAAAAAGCAATAGTTGAGCTTCTCTTCTCAGCTCACAGTTTTCACTGGTTTCTTTTTATTTTCATCGTCAGTTTACACTCAGGAGAATTTGTTTGTTTTATGACCACATGGAAAACCTTCCACAGTGACCATGTGAAGCACACGTTTTAGAATGTATCTTCACCCAGAATGACCTTTTCATTAGAATAAAAAAAAGTTCCTCCTCCCTTGAACAAAGTTCCGTTCCTGTCCCATCAATTGACACAGCGTGTTGCTCTGCTGCTCTTGTCCACATTCATTAGCTCTTTGATTAACTGCACTGTTGATTTATGGGCCACATGAAAAGCAGATCAATCCTGGTGACCAAGTGGGGAATTCATAAACTGCACCAAGAGTTTTCTTTTAAATGACATCACTGTGCAATTCCCGTAGAAAGATGCTGAGTAATTATGGAGGGAGTTGAGATTAGAAGGTAAAAAAACCTTTAGGATGATTATTCAGTCACTGAAACTCTTTCATTATGTCAAAACGTAACCTCAGCACGTTGATAAATACATGAATGTTGAGCAGAAGATTTTGCAATTCACCTCAACATCTGGTGCAGCACAAGCAGAAAACAGAACCTTGGCTGAATTGTTTCAGAAATCACAGGAAGAACAATTCGGCCTCTGTGACAACAACAGTGTCTTGGAGTCTCTGCAAACACATCTGCTGAAATGTAATCGTGTTTTGTTCACATCTGACCTCCAGGAAAATCCTCAAAAAGAAAGTGTTTCATGAACTAAGCTCAGTGACGCTCGGCTAAAAACTGCTGTGATCTGAGAGACAATGACAATGAATTGCCAGACACAAGGCTGTTGTCTCGTCAAAACCTGGAGGACGGGCGGCGTGATTAGATTCAAATGTATCCTCCTTCACAACAACCCTTTGAACTCAACACGTAACAAATCACTTTTCATGGTTGGTGCACTCTGTGATTTGGGTTTTCATTTTTTGGGTTGTCCAAAAGAAGTCCACAAAAATGCAGGTTCGAATCCTCCAGCTGCCAGGTTGCCACTGAGGTTTTCTGAGCATAGCACTGACCCAACCCGTCCAGTGGGCTGACCACTCACAGAAGTCACTGACACAGTGCTTCTGTAGTTGGGAGTTTGAAACTCCTGACCTAATGAACCCACTAGTGATCTGACCCAAAATCTTCTTGGACTTGGATGGACTGGATGTGGCCCGTTTGGCATTTTAATTTTGGCCTCCAAACCTGTCCAAATTATACCATTAACTTATATTATGATTATTCTTTGCAAGTCAAGCATTTCCCCAACACTTAGTGTAGAAAAGATTGCAGACATGTGTGTTTTTATGCCATTTGTCTCAAATGCTCGACCTCTGCTCCTGACCTGAATATTTCAGTGGCCTTTGTTGCCCAGGAATCAAAATAATTGTCCACGCCGGCCATAACTGGACAAGACCAGTTCAGTCTTTGACTTCATGGTGACTGTTGTTTTGGTTGGTTGGTAAACCATGCTGCGTAATGTTGCCGTGTCCTCACAATGCACTCCTGTGACTGTGGGATGAAATGCAATGGAACGTCTTGTGGGAAATGTTTGAAGTGGGAAACATTTAGAGGATAAAAATAAAGTTCTCCTCCCTTTGTGCCAGTAAAAGAGGTGTTTGTTTAATCCTTCATATCCCTCGTGTCTACAAATGGTTGAACGGATGCTAGTTTTTGGGGGTTTTTTTATCTACAGCTGCAAAACCTGTTCTCTCTGAGCTAATTTTATCTCAAGTAAAATGTTGGTGTAAATTTGGTGAAACAAACAAAAAGGCCGACTGAGGCTCAGCTCAGACTCCCTTACAGAGGGTTCCGACCCTGTCTTTAACACAATGGACTCTGGGTTGGACATAGACATTGGGGACGGGACCGCAGCATTTCTTCTGTTGTGGTTATTGCCTTCAGAAACTGCAGCTTTTGCAACTTGATGCATGTTGGATGTGATTTCAATCAGAACCCAGTGTTCTAACAGATTAGACACGCTATGTTTCAAACTCTGGAAAATGTCTGTGGGCGTTTTATTGATTTGACCACTGCTGGCTGCTATTCCTCTTTGTTTTCTCTTCTGCGTTAGTGTGTGAGAGAAAGTCAGCACTGATGTCTGACAGCCAGAGACAAGGTGTTGGTTTTTCCTAAGGGAGTTGGACAAAGCTCAGTGGGGAATAAAGCCTGTAGGGAGGTGAAGAGACAGCCATGTTGGAGGCAAATGTCACCCTCTCTCACCCAAGCAGCTTTGGAGACACTTGCGTAGCAGCCACTCCGCCCACCTGTCCATCTGTCCATCTGTCCATCTGGAGACTGTCAGAAGAGTTAAACCATCTCTAGTTATTGGGAAAAGTAGAAACTTAACACACACACACACACACATATACCATATACTATATATATATATATATATATATATATATATAATACTATTCTATAAACAGCCTATGATGATGGTCCGGAGGGTTCCAAGTTTGAATCCACCAACTGCCAAGTCACAACCTGCTCAAAGCTGTTCCCACTGTTGACTTTGATGATGGGTTAAATGCTGAGGTGACATTTGATTGTGGAGTTTGCCTAAATATACAGAACAGAAAAAAAAAAAAAGTTGATAGAAACTAAATCACCTTTGGTTCTTATTCCATGTTTCATATTTACTTTTCAGGTAATGTAGCTTTAATGGTACCAGGCATTAAAATGAATAAGAGCTTGAGTTGGTTTATATATATTTTTCCCACGACTGCAAACATGTATGCGTATATACAGTACATATACAGTACATATACAGTACATACTGTATGTACAACAGAGGTTACAGTTTTCCTAAAGTGTGTTTTCACTTGTCCTTTCTGTTCTGGTGTCTCTGCAGCCTTGGTAGTTGTTGCAGATGTTTGTTAAAGTTACTTCCCACTGGAAGTAATCACTAACACAGCTGCTCGCTCTTTGTCATACACATTATTTATATGCGTTATGACACCATTTATGCATGGCATGTATTTATTACTCGGCAGTATATTTACCTTTTTACATGCTCGTAGAATTTCTGCAGTGGTTTTTACGGCATCAATCATCATGAAGTACACTGACCAACGTCAGGGATTGAAAAACTCAGCCTGATTCAATTCACAAACACAATTTAGGAGATATAAACATTTTATGTGCAATATTGATTCTATATTAAACGGTCCTTGGTTTTCCTGCTCTTTGCATTTTGGGATTGACTGTTGCCTAAACTCATATTTTTATCTGTATATTTAAGATTAATAAGGTCAACGCTGAGACCAATGGTCTTAGTTAATAATTCAGAACATTAAGAGTCCCACTGAGATCATCATTTATTCCATTCATAATTCACACTGTAGTCCCACTGTCACCACAGTGTATGAAATCCTCTTCTCACCTTCATACAAAATGCATGAGCTTTGATTAATGTTCCAGGTCTCACTGACAACTGCTCCATCTGCATCCCCAGTGAAAGCTCCTTCCTCTCTCCAGCCACAGAAGATGCATAAGCTTTTATATTCACCATGTATAAAGTGAGATGTTTCCTCGTTTGTGCGAGTGTGTCTCTGTGTGTGTGTCTCTGTGTGTGTGTCTCACACCGTCTCTGGCAGGCCCATAAATCAGAATATATCTCAACCCTATGCCAGGCACTTGGCTCCATAAAAGCCTCCATCCTCACATGTGAGGTTGGGGAGCCTGACTTTTACTTAATCATGGTTCCCACTGTCATTTGACACACCTGGGTACAAGTCAATTTCTTCCACAGCAGGGAGGCTCATTTGAAACGGCAGGACGTGACTTTAAAATAACAACTTACCTCTCAGTCGCCTCCACTTTTCAGAGTTTCAGATTACCTCTTTGAGTTATTCAAAGTGCAGCACAGATCTGTCACTTCACTTCGGGCCTCAGTGCGGGGAGAATTTTTCAAGCCGGACCGATTGAATTGCAGCCACCGCAGTGATTTGTCCTTAAAGGTCACAACTGTTGTGGGAAAAATGATGTAACTTCCAATCCGTCAAAGTCTTTGCAGTTTAAACATATTTTTTCCAACATGTTGTTTTTTTTTTTTTACTGAAACTTAAGTTACACTACATTTACTCGTTGTACGAGGAAGTTGAATCAGTCACACTGATGAAGCATCTCTCCCACAAACTCCAGGCTGGGTGGAAATGATGGCAAAGATGTGACTTTGACTTTGTGAACACCTGCAGACCAAAAGAGTCAGCTCCAGAAAACTAATTGAGGAACTAATTGTTGCAATTTTGCAATTAGAGGTTTTGCTGTTTAACAGCCTGAGGTCACAGTTGTCTGACTGTTGTTTTCAAGATGCAACAGATCTTTTCAACAGGAGACAGACCTGGAGACAGACCTGCAGTGCAGGGAGTCCAATCAAGACATGGACATACAGTACATGTTGATTAAATCCGTATGACAGGATATGGTGAGATAGATAGAGACTCTAGTCTCTATTCTTTAACCTTAACCTTGTTTTTTTTTATTCTCTTTCCTTTCTCTGCTCTGGTGAAGATCACTTTATATGCTCGGTTTGATTTCATTAAAATTCAATGTTTCATTTGCTAAAGACAAAGACGCAGCGACAAGATACAACATGACAGTTCCAGGACACATGGCACATGATTAATAGTGTTAATAGTGATGCTACCTGACACACAGCAACACAATCTGTGATTCACACTTATGCCTGAGAGTCAGTTGAGATACAAATATCAGATATATTCATCAATTTGTTCTAAATTCAACTTATGAATCTAACATTTTCAGTGAAAAGTCCAACAGCAGCTCAATATTTGAATGTAAATCAAACGACTGTGAGAAACTCAGGTTTGGAGCAGGTGGATCTGGAGACCATGAGAAGATGAAATGTTTGTTACACACAGACAGGCTTGAACACTTGGTGTGAGATTTATCTTTGCACAAACTTATGTCTGCAAAAAGAAAAAAAAAAACTTTATGAAGATTAAAGTTTATTTCCTACATATACCATTTAAATTGCCTCTCCTCTCAGAATCTATAATCTGATACGCTTTACTTTTCCAAAGCATCCTTTATGGGACGTTAATATTTCACCGGGCCGAGTGCATTACTCAAGCAAGTGCACCGTGTTTCATTTTGATGCTGGGATTTCTTTCTTGGATTTAAGAGAGGAAGCAGAAAACTGAGTCTCTGACAGAAAAAGTATCTGAAGGGAAAGTGAGAAAAAGAGCAAAAGTCCTCATTTGCTTGTTAACTTATAACACGTCCAACTATTGACATGGATACGTCTACTTCCTGCACATTTATTCACCTCACATCTGAAAAACTTTCCGTTGATGGTTGGTTATTTATGCTTTTGAGTCTGTGTCACCTCAGGTAAACCGACGATTCAGAGATGCTGCAGCATTTTTTTGGTTATAGTTGGACAAACCCAACATTCTTCATCTTCTCTGTAACCAAAACCAGCTCAGTATAAGAAGGTGCTGGTTGAAAGTTAAGGGTCAGACTCAGGTTAAAAAAAAAGAAAAAAAAAAGAAAAACAACCCCCGTCACTGAGAAAGTGCTCCAGGACGTCACCTCATTGTCTCCTCTTAGAATCAACCTTGAAAGTAAAGGTTGGAACAGCTGTGAGACATATCTTCTCACCTCCCATGAGTCATGCCAAGTGAATGCATATCTAACGTAAAGTTCAAGGCAGGTTTAAAGGCTATATATATATATATATAAGATGTGTATAATATTTATTTATATAGGAACCATAAAGATGGAAGATATGCTGATGAAGCGCATGTGTCCTTTCATGCACACGTGGGTGTTTTCATGAGAGCTGTCCATGTTTGACCAGGACAGAGTCCTCTGAGTCATGAAACAGAAAGAAGTTAAAGACAGAAAAAGAAGAGGTTGCGATGAGAGGCCACAGACACCTCTCTGAGTGCCCCACACTGTGGCTGCCCTCTGCACAGGCCCTGCTCATAACCCTGTCATGCCTTAAACCCATAATGGTTTCACCCCAAGAAAAGAGGCAGACTCCAAAACATTCCAGTCATTCTTGGTTGTTAAAAATAAGGCCGCTCTCTACTTAAAAGTCCAGGCCAAGCAGAGGAGTCACAGGAGACTTTGGGAAGTGGAGTGGAGAGGTTTTCAGCTAAGAACAGCACTTTTACGATCTTTCTTTTTTTTTTTTTTTCAAAAATAGAATCTAATAGAGAAAGTTGAAAAGCTTTGAAAAATCATGACTGATAACAGTCATGTCCCCGTGGTGAGATGAAGAGGACTTTTAGTTTAGTCACCAGGGCTTTGGTTTCCACGGAATTTCTTGCCAATAAATTTGTTCTGAACAAACACAGTATTTTAATGTTTCTGATTAGAGCAAAAAAAAAAAAAGTTCCCTGAATGATTCATTAATTATGTTTCTTCTCAATACAGCATTAGTTTGTTGAGACATACAAGGTTAACCCTTTCATTTCCTCCCATTTACAATATTGATTATTGACCAGCCCATCATTGACATGGACAAAAATATTACTATTTTGTCTGAAACTCTGTCCAGTCACTGAACATCACAGGTCATTGTTGGCTACCACAGACCATCAATGACTGAATGACTTTAAGCTACACAGGATAAAATAAAAATCTAAATAAAACCAGTATTAACCTGTTACCATTATGTACTTATATTTCTGTTACGGAACAAAAACAATATGTATTTCTGGTTTTGTTTCTATTCCAAGCCCAGTGAGTAGCAATAAGTACAAATGAACAGGTAAGTAATACCTTCAAAGCAGGGCACAAAAGAAACACAAAATAAAATATAATCTTTGTAGACAACCTGGTTCTTCTGGAATGATAGTATTCATGATTTTTTATGACATTTTTTCATAATGTGAAAAAGTTTTGTTCTGAAAAGTATCTCTTTGTATTTTCAAATTCAGTTTTTAAGGGCAACAATTCTAAACATGGGTTTTTGCACTTGGTCATCGTGCTGATAAAATGAAGTCATTATGCCTGTGAACTCCATTCACACCATTGCTATTTTCACAATGTCATTAGAAGATCATCAGAATATCACCCGCGGCAAGACAGGAAAATAAAGACCAAGGTGAAAGACTCTGTGTTTGGAGGACACTGAAGGGAGGCTTTGGATATTGGACTGGGTAAAACAACTATCCTTCAGAGACGTCATATTTTAATTCAGAAAAAAATATATTTCAAATGAAAATTTGATTTTTGTGGCCAGAGAAGAAGGCACCAAGCTTCTGGACAGACCTGCATGATGGTCAGTAGACTTCAGAGATTCTGGTAAATTATGGGTTTTCCAAACCTCCAGAGAACATAGCACCACCCTGACCCACATAACTTCCAGTGGGTTCACCACCCACTGGAAGGCTGACAGGATGGAGCAGTGTGATTTGGGTGGCACCGACCGCCCCTGTGACCCGGTACCAGATAAGGAGAGGGAGATGAATGGAAACCAATGCCAAAGGCAGGGTGTTGAAATCCTCTGTGCTCCTGAAGGGCAGGGTGTAAAGTACTGTGTGACAGGATGAGATGCTGTGCTTGTCTAAAGCTTCCACAGTTCATTGCTGTTGCTGTTGCTGTTGCTGTTGCTGTTGCTGTTGCTGTGGTTATGATGGGAGGAGAGAACGAGGGTCTGTTGGTGCCTGTAAAGTCAACTTTGTTCTTACAATGAGGTGTTTAGCAGCAAACTAAAGCCTGTGGTCGTGGTGTGGGAGGCTGAACCACTGACCTGTGCCTTGGGATTAATATAAGCTGCTTTCCTTCAGGGCTGTAATAAAGAGAGTTTATGAATGTTTGCAAAATACAGCTGACGTCACAAGGTGTAAAGACGTGAGACATAAAAAAATGAATTCAATAAAAATATATTCCCCAATAAAAAGATTTGATATAAAAAATCCAGTTTCTCCAAATAATAACTTGGAGCTAAAGAGAATATATACTTTGTGTTTTTCCCATTTTTAATGGTTCTTATTATAAACATGAAAAATGAACAGACACTGATGTGATTGGCAGCAAAAGGCCGTTTCCATAAAAGTTGGATTTATAACGAGCCATGTTTGTTTGGTTTGAGCCAAGTTGGAAGTCAGAAACTTGTAATTACTGTAATGATGATATCCAGTGGATGGAAATCAACTCAGATGATTTGAATTAAAAACACTCTGAAATGTAAAGGGGTTAAAACTACTCTACCTCTGAAAAACACGAGGGAGAGGGATTTAGAAAGTATTTTTCTAAATCCGTGTCAGAAACCATGAGTAGAGATATTTTATGGTACTTTTGGCACAAGATGTTGAAGGTACTTGTATCTGTACTACTCTGTGGTCCAGAGTCCATCTGTCCATCATTGGTGTGGAACAAGATCACTGTCAGGGTGAGTAGAAAGTTTCCACTGTGACTGAGGTGCGAATAAGTGGACAAATATGGACAAATGGATGGATATAAGACAGACGTGGACAATTCCTTTGACGCCCAGGACACGGTGGGTACTGACATTGGACATGGGGACCAGGGAAGAAGAAGATAGATCTGTGTGAACAAAGATAAATAACATGTAAAAGTCAAAGGCTGAAATGCAAAACTGCTGGCTCTGAAGGGGAAAGAAAAAAAACAAAATGTTAATTTAAATGATAGTATAACTTGGACTAGTCCGATTGCCGGATTAACAAGGCAGACAGGGCCCATCAGGGCCGCGGGCCTTAGTTTGCTCAGTTCTGATATAAGATAGAACCATCAGGGGAAGTGAATTCTCCTTTGGTGATGCTGCAGCAGAGAACTCATCTGGTTGTGGTCTGAGAGATGCTTTAATTGGCATTACTGCCACCCACTGGTTCATTTGAATAACAAGTAGAAATAGAGAAACAGCAGACAGAGGGTGGCATCACTGCTGGAGCTGAGCAGTAAACAAATTAGAATTCACCTCCTCTTGCAGGAGGCTTTCTGCCAAGTGGACGTCCAAGGTTTTTTTTTTTTTTTTTTTTTTTTTTTTCCTCCAAGTCCACAGAGGGAATGTACACTAGGCAGGAATGTGCACATGGCACAGAAACATACAGTAATCATTCAGTTCCACATCAGTGACTCCACTGTCACGGGTTCAGTGATTGGCCTACTTAAAGCCAGGGCATCCCACTGGCAGATTTGAATACTGGGAAACAGAAGGGGAGGGATGGACCAGGGAGGAGGAGGAGGTGGAGGAAAGGCGGGGAGATAAAGAGGTGGGCGGGGCAATAGTTTGCCCCTACTCACTCTCTTGCTCTCTTTAGCTGTCTCTCTCTCTCTCTGTCTCTCTCTCTCTGTCTCTCTCTCTCTGAGCCGGGTTCAGGGTGGAAAGGCTTTCACAGAAGCAGAGGAGGAAACATGTCATGAGAGGTGATGACACTGCCACAGAGAAACATCCTCACAGACTAACTCTGCCGGTTGTTGCTGCTGCTGATGATTCTGCTGCTGCTGCTGTAAGCCCACACAGGAGACAAGGAGCCAAAGATAGCCTCCAATCTGTCCTTGCTCTTCTTTCTCTCAGTCTCCTTTTCACTTTGTTTGTGGACCATGGGATTTTAATCATGTGGAAGGTAAGAGCAGTGGACACAGAGAAGAGCTTCTTCTCTTTACCTTTTCAATTCCACAGTGCACTGTAGGGGCCTGTCCCAGTGTCTCACACTGTCTCAAGTTTGACAAAGTCGGCAGGAGTCTCCGGGGGCTTCCTGCTTGCTTCAAGCTTCCATCTCAGATCAGAAAACTATTCTCAGTGGAAATTAGGAGTGGAAGGAGTTCAGCAGCCAGCATTGCAGGAATGATAATGACAGAGCAGTGGCTTCAGGACTCGGCCAATGAGGGATGTGAAGCCATCGCTATCGTAGCGATGGAGAAAGTTTTGCAGGAGGTAGAATTTCAGTGAACTGTGTTCTGTTGGACTCTCTGGGATGATTTCACAAATCACTTTTATTCCAGTGACTCAAGGTGAACTTTACTCTGATTAATGCAAAGGGTTTAGATAAAAAAGTAAGACAAAAAGACAAACCTACAGAAATGTATGCATCTGTGTATTTGTGTGTGTGTAAATCTTGTTTTTGACCCAATGTCCAGTTGCCATAGTGTGTGTTTTCTGAGCCACCAGACTCATTAAGACTCAACAAACGTCACTTTGAAGGATGGTTGAAGATGTGTTGGTGGTGAACTTGGAGGCTGGTAAATGAGCTGGAGTGGCTTCAAACTTTGAAAGTGTTTGGTCTTTTCTGCACTTAAGGTCACAGCAGTTTGACAGTGTTATTTAAACACACAGCTTTGAGTTGTATGGCATCGTTTGTAACATTTCTGTACGTGCGCTGGCGTGAATGTAACACATGCTCGTAGTTATGAGTCCACATGTACACTTTTAGGTCCTGCAGCTGTAGGATCCAAATCTGTGCCATCATCTGTTTTTCAGACCCTCCCAGCAGCCAAGTTACTCCACTTCACAGCCCCTCTCGCCCCCCCACACACACACCCCACCCAGCTTCCCCACCTCCTGCGCTGTGTGCCCAAGCATAAAGTAGTGCATGGGAGCGCCTGTGTGTTGGAGTGTGCAGACCTCAGTGTGCGTGTGCTGAGGCGTGGGGTGTGACAGCTGCTGCCACGAGGCTCAGCGTCACTGCTGATCCTTCTCACCTGCTCCAGGTCACGGGGCTCAAGGAAATCCAACCTTCAGTGTTTGATGTGTGAGACAATGGGCCTTCGAGGAAGGAAAGTCGCTGCAGCTGCAACACTGTAGCATCAGGTCAAACTTTTCACGTTAAAGCTTATGTGACATTTTGTCCCAGAAATGTCAAACTCAAACTCCTTTGGCCAAACTCACTATATAACGATTGTTCACGTTTTCCATTACCTTCAACTACGTAACACATGAAGTATTACATATAATATAATATATATAATGAAACATGTGTGTTTGTCTTTTATCAGCAGAACGTTTCTTTTTAATGTAATTCGTGCTTAGTATGTGCAAGTATAATGGGTCTGTATCAGATGTCAGAAAACCTCGGGCCTTAGTTTGCCCATTCCTGGTCTATATACTGGGAGCCGTGGACCTAACAGAAATCCATGTGGGCCCAGATGGCCCCCGAGCCTGAGTTTGACATGTGTTCCTTAAAATGACCAATCATTGAGGGGTTGATGTTTTTCAACCGTGTTTACACATCATCAGACTCCAGCAGGAAGTTTGGTCGACCACTGTCACTGGGGCGAGTAAAAATAGCAACAATGGCATTGGCGCTGTCTCTTTTCCTGTTTCCCCCCCAACATCTTTAAGTGGCATTGTCAACCCCCCCACCCTCCACACCACCACCTGGAGACGGAGCGTGGGAACTGGGTTCAATTAAACTACACCAGTGTTTTCATGGTTGGAGGAAAAAAAATGTTCCTCTCCAATCTCCTGACGGATGCTTTGACCACAGCTGTGTTTTCTGACCATGTGATACAGCTCTGACCATGTGACCATGTGCAAACGCAATGATTGCTATGGACTTAATATATATATATATATTTTTCAACCCGTCAGGATTTTTTGGTACATGTTTTTATTTACCCCCAAAGTGCCCTGATAGTAACAATGTATCTGTGCACAACAACAGAAGGTCTCCCCCTAGTTGGCATACGTGGTACTTCAAGAGC
This sequence comes from Paraplagusia blochii, assembly GCA_016785265.1. Lineage (NCBI taxonomy): Eukaryota > Metazoa > Chordata > Actinopteri > Pleuronectiformes > Cynoglossidae > Paraplagusia > Paraplagusia blochii. The sequence goes on from JAFBJS010006273.1 coordinate 662,192, forward strand.
TGTATGGAATCCATAGTTTTTTTTTTAATCATATATATTTAACGATTATTTTTTTACTTATTAGCAATGGAATTTAATTACATCCAAGACTAGAGTCAAAAATAATAAAAACAAACCCTCAAGTGATGAAGCTTTAAGCTTTGTATGAAACAGAGGTGGAAGTTTCTAAAAGTGGGACAGAGCTTCTCACAGTCAGTGTTCAGTTCAAAAGAGCCAGGTTCAGGAGTGGAAACCACTTAATGCTTTTCATGCAATTTTCAGAAATGACAAGTTGAATTCTTTCAATGTTTGCACCATTATCTCATTTCCACTTCAGTTCAGTTAATTCTCTCTCTCTCGCTGTGCTTTTTAATCATCATATGAGAAAAAAAAACAAAGATAGGTGGCAGTCATGGAGGCTATTGGCCTTTGCAACAAGCAATGAAAACCAGATAAAGATGAATGAATGAATGAATGAATGAATGAATGAATGAATGAAGTGTCCAAATAGAATTCCATGGTTTTTGCGTTATATATTTCCAATATCTGCATTTTTGCTCAGATGATGCAAAATAATCATGTTGTAAACGTTCCATATAGTAAATAATGAGATGTGAGATGTTAGTGAACCACAGATTGAACTAAACACAGACACAGGTTTAAGAGGAGAGAGTTTTTGTCAAAATCCAATCAAGCAGAAACTCACAGCTCTGTGTTCCTACATCAAACTCCTGCTCACCTTAGATTCAAAGCAATGTACGTTTGCTTTTACGTTGAAAACACACCCTTATCCTGCTAAGGTCGCAATTAGCACATAGCACTTTAGGGAATTATAATTTCACAGTGACACCGACTTCCTCTCAGTACAATGTTATAACCTGGATTAGAGCGAGAGGGAAATCCAGGCATAAATACATGAATAATAATCTACAGAGAACATTACACAGATTTCTCTTAAGTTTTAGAAATGCATTGAATTATAAACCACCAATAACATACTTTATAATTATGTCATTGTATAAGAACAGAGTAGTGTGGATTAGTGTTGTTAATGAAATGTGTCCCTGACGTCCACAGCTTTGTTTTTGTGCCCCATAAATTCCTGGCCCACAAACAATCACATCTAATTTCACTGTGTTCCATCTGGGTCACACACAGATATCACAGCCGACCCTGCTGCACACACACACACACACACACACACACACACGAGGGCCTACAATCACAATTGTCAGTCTTTATCATAATCACTCGGACAATCCTGTTGAGTGTGACTGACTGAACTGGAGGGCCTTAAAGGTTGTGATTGGTCACGGCTGGAGTGGTAAATGATGGATTAGGGATCAGGAAAGGCGGGCTCTTTGGATCCTGACAAAGACGTGGAGGGTCTCTTTCAACAGTTCAGTTAGTCTGCGACCCTTCTGGAGAATTTACCCAGGGAGGAAGCAAGTGAGGCCAAGGAGGCAGAAGGAGAGAACAGGAGAATATAAAGATATAAACGATTTCAAAATTGATTCTTCTCACAGCTCAGCAAAGTGTTTTTTTTACTTTTTGAGCTTCACTTCTTTGCATGGTCCTTAGCCACATATATATATGTATTTTTACTTCCTAATTGGACTTTTTGCTACTATACCTACAGGCCTATAAGTGGTGGATGACACTAAAAGGAATTTCTTTTACAAAAGTGCTCCACCATTTATCTCCCTGCCAGCAGCGGCCAAGACTAATATTTAGCAGAGGTTTCCTGTAGAATAATAATTTGCCTTTGCTCACTCTGGTCATGGCTGCTCATATAGATGTGCATTGACCTTGGCAGAAGAGAGCATGATCTGAGAAGACAAGCTGTTCTTGCAGATTCCATTAGGTCCAGGGTTAATCTGTGGCACCGTGTTGCTGCAGCCTGTGCTGCTATTAAAGCAGATTATTGTGCTGGTGGAGGGCAAATCCCAAAAGCAGAGACCAACCAGTCAGGTTAGGTCCAAAAAAAAAAAAAAAAAAATTTCCATCCAGAAAAAATGAGAAAAACCAGGGCTTTTGATATTTCAAGTTTTTTCATAGGGATGGTGTTGCTGCAGCCTGTGCTGCTATTAAAGCAGATTATTGTGCTGGTGGAGGGCAAATCCCAAAAGCACAGACCAACCAGTCAGGTTAGGTCCAAAAAAAAAAAAAAAAAATTTCCATCCAGAAAAAATGAGAAAAACCAGGGCTTTTGATATTTCAAGTTTTTTCATAGGGATGAAAAGTAAGTTTTAGATGAAAACAAATGATCCTCAATTCTGCACCACACTCCAAATAATGGTTATAATGGGGCCCCATCACAATCATAGCACCACCTGCTGGTGACCTTTGATTGCAGAAAGTAAGGAGGTGTTTTTAAATGTTTTTTGTTGGTGCATTAAATGGCAATCAAGTAAATAATTAATTTACAAACCAATGTAATTACAGGTTAATGTTTCATTACACATTTCAAATCTTCCTGCTAAAAAAAAGGATTATTTTACAACTGAACTCATTCACCCAGTATATGCATGTGAGTGAGTGAGTGAGTGAGTGATTATATTTTCAGTCAGGTCAACAGGAATGGCCTACTTATGTTATCACTCCCATTTCTGCCACATTGACTCACATCACTATCATCAGTGGGAGTTGACACTGAGACTGAGACTGAGACTTAGTTCTGTTCATATTTGTTCATCAACTGTTTATAAACAAACACACAATATAAAATCTTCACATTTTGCATGTTACTTTTTGTGTGCTTCAAAAAAAAGAAGGAACTTCCAGTGAAAAATGCTGCCAAAGCTTCAGAAGAGTATAAATACATAATTCTAATCCTGTAAATGTTATTGCTCATCTCTGACATTTTAAATTCCAAAAAATCTGCAACCTGTGACCTTTAAACTGCACCCCCCCACGTGTCTGTGTAGGTTTTCAGTCAACCAGGTCATATAATCTTAAAATAGTTACTTTGAGGGCAACTGGATCCTATAAGTTTCTTGTAGACGTTTCACTTTTCATCCAAAAGACTTCTTCAGTTCTGTCCAACAACTCAATGCAATGTTCAGAGCATCTCAGTGCTGCTCCTCCACTCCTTCACTCTTTTCACATTCTAAGAGACTTGGACATAAGGACACTTGTCCTTTTCCTCCAAAGCAGTTGGTTTTACTATAGTGTCATTTATTAAATAAATGCTACAAAATGTTACCTGTAATTCTATGCATATACACATTGGTCTTTGTGATGAATTAGTTGCTTCTTCTCAGGGTTGGGCAGTTTTCTGCTTTAGCAGTGCTCTGGTTTTCACATTTATGCTGTAACTGGGCTGGAAATAAAGTCAATTTTTCACTGTGCGCCGCCCAGTCAAGTAAAAGGGATATTATTAGAACCAACACATGGTTAAGCAGCAGCAGCAGTAGCAGCAGCAGAGTGAACGCTCCGTGAAAGAATTAAGACGACTGGCTCACATTTCAAGCTGAGGTTGCTGTGTTTTCTGACAGGTCACTAATTCATCTTCTCCTACTATTTTCACTATTTTGCTGTTTTTACCACCTTATTACTTCCCTCTACCAACACTGCCTTGTATGTATACCCACATGAGTTGGAAGGTGTCTCAACCACGGCAGCATTACAATTCTCATCAGCAGAGAGTAAAAAACAACATCAACATTCTGACTCAAACAGGTTAAAAGTCTGCATTAAAACCTGAGAACTTCATGAAAAGCTGAGATATCTGGAGGGAGCTGGTGTGATTCCAGCTGTGGTTACAGCAAATCCTCAATGGCATCACCTCCATCCACCACAAGGTAGATGGAAAAACCAGCAGCTTAAAGCACTTAGACTGGGCATCGGGACAAGGAACAGTGCAACTATAAGTGCAGGGCATTGACTTCATACTGAGGGTAAATCTGAGGCTGCTTTTACAGAATCAAGAACATGTTTGTGTATTGATTTCTTGGAGTCCTACTCACACACATTATTATTTCATCCTGTCTAAGTCAGCAATTCAGGGGGGAAAAATGGCCTCCACTCTCCAACTCTCCCTCTGTATCTGTCCAACGTCTTCTCCCATATGTCTTTGATTAGAGCATCGCTGCTTTTTCCTATTTAGAAACAAAGACCAAAACAGACTCGCAGCAGCCGAAAATTGTCCTGCAATCTTTCACAGCATGAAGGGATGATTATCTGACTTCCGACATCACGGTTGCTGTTAGTGGACGAGAGTTCAAGTCGGGCCAAAAAATCTTTTGCATTGAATCCCAAAGAGATGGTAAAAAAGGAGTGAAACAGGCCAGAACATCTCTGAGAAAACTGGAAGTACACATTATTACAATAATTATCAAGGATTAGTTGATTCAATTTCAAGTTTTTGGCACATGCAACACTGGTGGGACTTAAACTGTCTCTACTCCACTCTCAGTGGAAGAGTTCAACATTACATACAAAAAAATATGACCTGTGTATTTAATCACGTCATCCTGTCAGCTTGGACCCTTTAAACCTAAATACGGTTCCTTAACCACTAGGCCTCCACTGCTCCATGACCTGTATCCTGGTCCCACCTGCAGAGGGCAGCTCTGTGCCTATTCTATTATCACTAATACTTGTTGTAATTGGAGATCCAAAACCTGGATATGTTAAAAACAGTCATTTTTATTGTTTACCTTCTCGTGTTTATCTTCTCTCCATGTTCCAATTTGAATCATTATCTTCTGAAGGGTCTGTTATATTTTTAATGAATCCAGAGATGTTAAGGGCTTGGAGGGAATATTTCCTCCTTCTCCTACTGTGAAATCTCCACAGGATGAGGAAACAGAATTATGCAAGTTTGATTCCTTCACAAAATCCAATTTGATAAAGATGTAAGAAGACGTTTTCTCATTTTATTAGGACATTATTGCAATGCAACGGAATGATGTCACTCATGACTTTTTTATTATATGTGTATTTCTGACAACAACTCGGTTTCATCTGCCTTAGGTTTCTAACATTGTCTGCTTCATTCTTTCACTAATATGAACAGCGTAGTGAAATTCACTGCTTCCACTCGTGGCCTATTTTCTTTTTTCCAACTGAGCCATTACAGAAAAAAAAAGAAAAAAAAAAAAAAAACTCAAGTGACTTCAAATGGGCAACAAGTGGGAGAGTGGGGGTTGGACATGATTGGTAAATGAGTGTAGTGTTTTCCATTTCCTCCCACTTCACGTCAACGAGCGTTCTTACAGGACTCTGGTTTCCACCCACAGATCAGGGATTAGGCTTAATGGGATTATTTTATATGTGAAGATTTTTTGTCTTATGTCTGAATCCATAGTGTTTTGTAACAATGAAACAATTATTAGATTTATTTCTCAGCGTGTTGTCAGTTAAGGGTTAAGTGGATGAGGTCCAGAGGGTTCCAGGGTCAAATCCACTAGCTACCAAGTTCCCACTGAGCAAGGCACTGTCCCCACGTGTGTCCTGTCCTCCATTAACAGACAAATGTGATACCCTGACAGGATGCAGTGTTACATGGAAGTCAGGCTCCAACAGGGGGATTTATGGACGTGTTGCTAATGAAGGCAGTGACTACAGCTGTGAGTGCAGCTGTCACTGCTGCTCCACTGACAGGAAAAAAAAAGACACACAACCACTGCAATTAAAACAAACCCAAAAGTCTCATCACATGAGGGCAAGAGCTGGTGGTGTCCAGAAGACAGTTGTTGATGCAACTGTTGACTGAGGCTAAAGTAAAAAAAAACACATCCCACCATAACCTTCCACCCTGTCGTCGTCTACTGACTGACGACAACTTCATTGATGCCTGTCCTCCTGAAAGACACATCTAATAAGTGTGGACATACATTTTTGATGTTCCAGTGTACAGTTTTAACAGTTAAACATAAATCATTGATAATGTTGAATATTACAACATTTTAAGCTCATTCTCGCCTTATTTTCATTCCCAGTATCTTTCTGTGAGCAACTTGATTTGATTGATTGATTTCATGGCATTTTGTGTCTTTTTTAGTAAGATTCAAGCCATTTGCTTGGTTGGTTGGCTTTTAAAGGGTGGTTTTCTACTAGTTTTGGGGTTTCTTTCAACTATTTAAACTATTGAAGTTGCTTTTCTAGTCCGTAACATTCCATTCTTTAGTTGCACACAAAGTACTTTATTTGTGGTTGATTTCTTTTTAGATGTGACAATTTTGTCAAATTGCTCTCTTTCTACTACTGTTTCCAGTGTCGCAGCCTTAGTGTTGACCAGCACCATTTTTTTTAGTAATTTGAACAACATTTCTTTTCAGCCCAAGTCAATTCATCTATTGCTTTTAAAGATACACATTTGTGGTGTGGTATAGAAGATAAAGACATCAACACCACCTCCCAATTTTCTGGCTTCATGCAGGTGCAAATCCAGCTCTTAACACTCAGCTACTCCCTATTTGGCCCAGTGTTCCGTACCAATAAGATATAATCCCTCCAATAATAGCAGTGAGAACTAAGCTGTTTCACACCATTTAATAGCAAATCCCTGTTCTCTATGTTATATCCCTGTTCCACTTCTTCTCCCCTTCTCTGTTTCCCGCTCTACGTCTCCCCCCTTTCTTTGCTGCAGAAGGCCAAACGGCTCATCTGGATTTCGCCGACGCTGCGTCTCATCCTGCCCGGTCTCTTCTGAGCAGGATGGACTCTCTGGAGTCAGAGTTGACCTGTCCAATCTGCCTGGAGCTCTTTGAAGACCCGCTTCTGCTCCCCTGCGCTCACAGCCTGTGCTTCGGTTGCGCCCATCGCATCCTCGTCTCCCACTGCACTTCCAGCGAATCTGTTCAGAAAATTGCCGCGTTCCAGTGTCCCACCTGTAGATATGTCATCTCTCTGAGTCCGGAGCGAGGACTTGAAGGGCTAAAGAGAAACGTGACTTTGCAGAACATCATCGACAGGGTTCAGCGGGCCTCGTCTTCAGCGGGCCTCCCTCTGCAACTACCCCTGTCTACGTCCTACAGTGGACCCAACTCTCCCAGTGACGAGGGCTGCAACCGGTTGGCCCTGATCCCCGTGAGCGCGGCCATGTCCAGCCCGGCGATGCCTGCTGAACAGGTTCAGTGCCAGTTCTGCGAACAGGATCCGCCGCTAGACGCCGTCAAGACGTGTGTGACGTGCGAGGTGTCGTATTGTGAGGAATGCCTGCGGGCGACACACCCCAACAAGAAGCCATTCACGGGCCACCGGCTCATTGAGCCCATGCCTGACTCCCACCTCAGGGGCCTCCAGTGCCTGGAGCACGAGGAGGAGAAGGTGAACATGTACTGTGTCAGCGATGATCAGCTGATCTGCTCACTGTGTAAGCTGGTGGGCCGGCACAGAGACCACCAGGTGGCAGCATTGAGCGACCGCTACGAGAAGCTCAGGGTAAGTTTTGTTTTAATGTTTTTAGTTTTTTTTTTAAATGTCCAGTAGTCAAATTCATTTTCGAGGACAGATAACATCTATGATTCAGTCTAGTCCTTATCTTTTATTTTATTTTAATTTCTTTTTATTTTTTTTATTTTACCATTTTAATAACTGTTGGTGTCTGCTGGATCACATTTCCTGATATCCTCACCCAGGTATCTCAGTCAATTATCTAGACAGATTTTATCACATCATGGAGAGGTTTTATCTTCTCTAAATAATTAGCAATTAGCCTGATCACACTGGCGTGTCTGTGAGCCGGCGGGATGAATACGCCGAGTGTCATTAGTGACGAAGTGCGGCGTCGTCATTAAGGCTGAAGGTTAATGAGCATTAATTGCCTTTTGGGCACAGGTGTGTAATTGAACGTGGGCTCATGGTAATAACAAAGTACTTGGACATACTTAGTTAGTCGGGTCTCTGAGTAAACATTTTTTTTTGTTACCAATGTTTTAGAAACAGCAGCTCTGATTGGTTCTGGGTTCTGGTTCTGAGGACTAACAAAATACTGTAGTGTTGGTTCATCGGAAAGAGTTTGTTTTCTCAAATGAATGTGAATAATGCAAGGGTTCTAGTTAAGTTCTGCAATTTATTCTGAATTTATTTCCAGCACCAACCCGACAGTCGATCAACACTGGTCTCCATGAATGAGAAAACTGTTAGATGAAAGTGAAAAGTGCAACAGAGAATTCTTACATTCATCCAGATCCGTGTTCATCACTTTTTTCTGCATTTTTCACTTGCAATGACAACAACTTGAAATGCAGAACCAGCTTCTTCTGGGCATTATATTCATTTTATTAATGATGTTGACATGTGATCAAGCTGGACCATATTGATGGTTGATTGACAACCAGTCAGGCAACATGGCCGCCTCCACGGTGTGACTTGACCTCATTGACCTCACTGATACAGAGGAATTCTCCTGGATTCTTAACAGAGCTTCATACAGATGCTGGAATCCACTGAAACATCATTTGGTCGCTCCTAAAAACTGTTGTTTTTTTTGGCTTTATGCAAAATGACGTCGTATTCAGAAAAGAAAACCTTTTTATGTTGTGTTGCATCAGCAGTCCTGATTTAGCCCAGTTTCTCTGCTCAGCCCCAATAAAGCTGCTAATGCATAGACCTGAGTAGTTTATTTAGCTTGAAAAAAAAAAAAAAATATATATATATATATATATATATAAAGAGCACAACACCAAGTGAACTCTGCCCTCCTACCCCCACAGAGGTGGGGCAGTGTTGGCCTAGGGCAGAGGGTCAGTGTGGCTGCAACACAGCTGACCAGGCTCCTTCAATGATCTGATCTGAGTCTCCAGACACCTGTGGCCTAGAGGAACCATACTTGGGTCTGGAGGGTTTCAAGTTTGAATCCACCAGCTGCCAGGCCACCACTGAGGTGCACTGAGCAAAGCATGGTCCCCACTCATGTCCACTGTTCACTTGGGTGAAGTGTAAAATGTAGAGGTTACATGTTGGTAGTGTGTGCAGTGGTGTTGACCACAAAGATCACAAAAATGTTTGTTTTCCTTTTTTCCAGAATTCTAAATCAAATGCAGGATTCTGACCTATAACTTAAACAGGTGAAAATAAAAAGAAGCCACAACAGACGACAAGGAAAAGTCACACAAACAGGCTACAGAATCAGAGCTGATACAAACAAAACCCACAGAAAAGTTCTTGGTACTTGGTGGAGAGAGTGAAGATGCACCAGCTGCTTTATCATGATCGTCCACCAATCACCTTACAGCTTTTTACCCATGTGATCCTGCAAATGGGAATGACACGCCCACAAAGCACCTGCAAAACATAAGGAATCAATTCACACACACACACACACACACACACTAACTACACTTTAAACATAATTATTAGAACAAAGACATGGGTCGTAGCAGTTGTCCCTGTGTTCTTGTACTTCTTTAACATCCATTACTGATGTTAAGAGTCTCTCTCTCTCTCTCTCTCTCTCCCTGTGTCTTTCTATCTCTCTTTCTCTTTGCCTAAGCAGGTGATAATAATTAGCAGTGATGTTACAGGTCGCTGCGATGTCTAATTACTACCTCTGGTTTCCTTATCACCGGGCTTTACAATTAAGAAGCTTCCCACAGGAATGGACGTCCGTGCAGCTTCACATGGGCATCAGAGTAACTGATGATGTGATGTTTCACACTTTGCTTCACTCTGTAAATATGAATTAAAAATTAAAAACAACCCCAGGCACCGGGGCTACAGAAAGAATAGGTAACTTCAGCGTGCATCTTATTAAGCACACAGCACTGAACATTTGTTGATAAAAATGCTAAACACCAATTTATATTTCACTTTTCACAGTTTAGCCTCAAAACCCCTTAATCCAAGTCCCAATCCAATTTATCCATTCCAACAGCAACATCTTTGCCCCATCAGAAAAAGGCCTGAAGCGCAACCAAACACTGCAAACATATTGTGACTGCAGCCATGTCAAATTAAGATGAGAAAACACCCGTAATGTTAACGATAAAAAACACACAGAGAGATAAAGCCTGAAGGGTAGAAACGTGCTGTTCAAGATGGAACTGTGCAGTTTGTTACGTGCATCAGAAGCAGGAATGACAAAATGAATAGAAGTTGAAACTGATTTCTGCAAAACACACAACCACACGCAGCATCACTTAAACGTTACGGATGTTGAAGTCAAGGGGAATAAAAACAGAAGGAGAAAAACAGAGAGCACAGAAACGTCACTTTTGGGTTCAATCAACTGTTCATTTTCTGTTTCCTTAAACTTTCTTTTGTCATTTTTCCCTCACTACTTTATGTCTGTCACTTTTTTTTTTTTCTGTGTCGCTTGCTGAAATTTAAGATATCCCCACTCCACACTGGGAGGCAGGGGGAGAGGAATATCAGATGATTGAAATAGTGGCCTTTTTTCGTAGGCACTGTTGGTGCTTGCGTGTGATAAGAGCCGCGGAGGTTATTGTGAGAACACCCATCCTTTTACCGAGATAAAATTACCCCCATCACAGGAAATTGACAGAGGAGGCAATTGGAAATAGCTTTTAAAGTCCTTGGCTGTGAGACGGAGGAGAAAGAACCTTGAGGATGAAATATGGGAGCTGCTGTGTTTTAACTTTGCCATCAAATCACACTCTGTTTTTCTGTTGTTGTTGTCGTTGGCGAACAATCCTTTCTCCCTCCTTGAATCAGCTGCCCTTTAATGTCAGAGCAACACACTGCACTCAGTGTCAATGTGCAGCAGCAGCTGAAGATAAGATCAGGGATCATCTCCGTGTCCTCCATCTATTTTACTTCTAACAAAACTCTTTAACCTTTACTCTTATAAAGTAACATCCACTCAATGGGACAATCACACAATCATAACTAGCAACACTTGCATATGAGCAATTAAAAAACCATTAGGCATCCATGGCACTAGTACATTTGTGACAAATTAATAAGTTCATTTTTATTCCATTAAATACTGGTAAAAATTAACATTTTAAACCTGTGTGGGAAAAAAAATGATTTAACAACATTTTTATTGGAGTAATTTGCTTAAAATATACACTGGTATTTCTTTCAGTGAGTCATAATATTCAGAATTTAAAATAACTTCAGACTCAGACAAAAAAAGAGAGAGATGTTTAAATAACCGCTGAGCAAAGGGTGTTGGGAAAAGTGAATCATAAGTTACAAATATTTAACAGAGAGAGGAAACCACTCATGCACACTGATCATCTGCAGCCTCTCATGCTCTGATTAGTAGATTTAAAGTGTGTTTATTTACCCTGAAGTTTTTAGAAGCTCTGTGAAGCAGGGATGTTGAGGGTGAATTAGAAACATGAAAAGGTTAAAAAATATAGAGTTTTTCTCCTGTTTCTCTTGTTTTGGCTGTGTTTTAAAGTCAGTCACACAAACTCATCTACAGAGGAGACGACTACAGGATCTGTGTCCGCCCACAGACGTGGAATGGTCCACGTATGACATGCCATAACTATGACTTTGAATGTGAAGACTGTGGGTGGACACGGACATAAGCAAACACATTCTGGCCACTTTTATTCTTCCATAACTTTCTGACATTCAAAACTTTTCTCGTCAACTGTTGTTGCTCTTTTTATATTTATTTTCTACGCACAAAGCTGAGTTTTTGTCATTTATTCTTGATTCTTCATCGTCTCTTTAAGATTCAAGCTTCAAACCTCCTGTTCGTAGCGTAGCTGAGTTTTACATGTGATTATGGAGATAAACTACAGCAATTTGATGCTACACTTAGTTTCATGGAGCAGATTCTTGTTGGGTGAAATAAGAAGATGCTGTAAGAGGATCAGTCTGCTGCACTGATTAGGAGCAGATGGTTGGAGAAAGAAGTCTTGTTTTACAGTTTGTGTAAGAAGGAAAAACAATGTCTCTGCAGGGTAAAATAAAAGTCCTTTCTTCCAATGTCCAGCATCTAGATCGAATATGAACACAAGGCAGGTTCATGTTTTATTTGACTGCAGTAGCTGCAATCAGATGTGTTTGTGTGCAAAAAATGGAGATCAATATGTTAAAGGTTATTGCAATGATGGTCTTATCAACCTGTGAAGGCCTCGTGTGTCTCTGTGTAGAACCTGAATAGGTTTCTCCTTAATTCAGATATTAGTCTGGGATAAAATGGCTTTGAGTCGTGGTATTCTGCATTTCCCCTTTCTGTATGTTGATATTGTTGTTGAACTACAATAAATATGTTCAGTTTAGATCAATTTCTCTTCAACCATTATTATCTGGCAGCAGTGGTTTTGTGCTCTTTGTGGACACTGTGGTGGAAACTCTATATTTAAATCAACTAACCCTCTAGAGAAAAACTACCAGCGTGTTGTTCTTTGACCAGTAACGCGTGTGGAACCCAAGGTGACAGCACTTGTGTTGGTGTACCGTGCAGAACACGAACAACAGATGGCGTGGTTCTCAGTTTGGTCCGTAAACACAACTGTGTGTGAATGTTTTCTGCTTTCTTTGCCTCACATTCCATGTTTTTTTTTTTTTTTTTTTAATCCACGTCATGCACGCGACTGCTGCTTGTTGTTATTCATGACCTCATTATCCTTTAAGAGCTTTAGTTTTTATTTTTATCTCTGTGGATGATAATATAATACGATGCAGCCTCACATTCTTCTGCGCAAGCTTTTTGTGTGTCATTGCTGTATTAAGGCCATCCATTAAACCCCCCCAACACACACACACACACACATACACACCCACAGTCCTCCTCTGTGTATACTCTTGTACCATATTCTACTGTATGTCTGGTTTTTTTTAACCTAAAAGTTAGTGGGATGTAACCTAGGAGTCAAACCCAGTGATAGAGGTTTGAGCAAATGGAACATTCCTTTAACTAAACAGGTCTCACTTCACCATTACAGCTCCTTCATCCTGAATCTAATGTCAACATGGAACAAATCTGGGCTTAGGATGATCTGCAAACCAGTGAGAGTGGGGCAGTGGTGATGTGCCTGCAGAGCAGCTTAACATGCTCTGATTGGCAATAACACAAAGGTCTTAGAGGTAAAAGAGACAGCTTGTGCTGGGGTGGATGGAAAAAGAGTAAAAAAAATAAATAGGAGGAGCATAAAGGGACACAGCTGACATGCTGTCACCTGTGTGCGGGTTCGTTAGCCCGGAGCACTGTTGCATGCTCTTGTAAGAGGAGGAAGCCTTTGCTGTCTAATTTGCTGCTCGCTCTGGTTTGCGCATGGCTTGCTGCTCAGCAGAGCGGCTGTCCCAGTCACGTCCTCTACTCTCGCAGGCTCCTCTGTCAGAGGTTTAGGCAGGACAGGATGAGGAGGCAGTGCAGGGATGAGAGGTTTCATCCTCGTTCAGAGGTATGTTGGAGCTCAACGCTTCCTTTTAGGACTGGGACGGAGGATGTGGGGATTCTATTTGTGTCGGGCAGAGGATTTAGGAAAAATGATACTAACTTTTGGCTAGCATAGGATTTTTTTTCTCACTACTTTTACACCCCTGAAATATGTCTAACCTGTAGATATTTTCTTTCACTGATTTCCCTGCTTTTTGTCTGTTTACCTTGTGCTACAGCAAGCGCTGGACTCCAACCTGAGCAATTTAATCAAGAAGAACAATGAGTTGGAGTCACTCATGGGGAAGTTGATCCAGACCTGTCAACAAGTAGAGGTGAGTCACTGATCATCATGATCTACTATAACAGATCTATGATGAAGTGAACTTCAATCCTGACCCTTCTAGGTTGGAGGTGAAGGCGGGTTCTTATATTCACACTAACTTTTAACAGAGTTAAATACAATTCATTTTGTTTATTTCTTGTTATATTATTAACTTTATTATTTATTTGTCATTATTTATTTATATATTTTATAAAATATGCTGATAAGAAATACCTGTTATTGAAGAAACCACGGTTGAGGCAGTTATTCTAAGGTATAAAAGAGTTAACAATAACTCATCTATCTTTTGTTTTAAAATGGTAAATAACTTAACTTTAACCCTGAATAATACAACCTTAAACCTGTTGTTGGTGAATTTACAACAATTAACAAAACAAATAAAAAAAAGTGTCAGAGTTTATATTTCTTAAATTAATTGATTAAGAAGTAGAAACAGACTCTTTGCAAACTGTTTTAGTTCTTGTCTATAAAAGGCAGTTTTATTATTAAGTTTTGTTATATTTCCTCTTATTTACTCTCTCCTTTGACTATATTTAGTTATCATTTTGAAACTTTATATTTTTTCCTCCACAACCTTGATGGTGATGCAAGATTCAATGATGAAAAATATATTAATATAAAAAAAAACAACAGGGTTGGAGTTTTTCTTTGGTTTTTATTGTGGTAAAAAACAATAATAAAGAAAAAAAAATCACATTAAAGATTCATGATAGTCATTAATGCATCACAAACCCACTTGACCTATTTTTACCCGCTCTTCACACGTGCTGACAAACCAACATGTGACAACATTCACTCTGGAGCTTTAAGAGATGCATGTGAAGTGCAGAGTGGAGACGCGTTGGAGTTGGTTCGTGTTAAAGGAAAATCCTGTGGCGTCTGCGTAAATGAGAAAATGTTGATTAAAAAATAAGAGCATCTTCACGGTGAGTGAAGCCGTGTGACATTTACGTGCTGCCGCCGAAGAGCGACTCTGACAGGGATGAAAAATAAAAGAGCAACGGGTTCATGCTGCTCTGTTTCACTATATCTGATAATTATAGCTTCACAGGACTTTAATATTGACTAAAATATCACTACACATGAAGTAAAATATGTGATCCATACTTTCATAGTTTTAAAAGTTTCTTTCAAAACTTTAGGAAAATGTATTTGTTAATGTATTCAATCATTTAAGAAGGAAATAAAACTCTTCTAGATAAATTCCTTTGCTCTGCAAAAATCTTGATAGTTTTTACTGTGATTTTGCTGACAGCACTCGCAGGAAGTGACTATGATAAGAAATGACTCCATTATAAACAGTTTTGCAGTAACATCTGAACAATCTTTAAAGTCTGCTGAGAGGAGTTCAAGAAAAAACTCTGCTGGACTTTGATTTGTCTCCAGGCAACGTTTCAACAGCCTCAACCCGACGACACTCATTTAAATCACTTTACTTTACATGATAATAATAAAATAAACATATAAATACGGTGTTTTGCCGTTAACTGATAACGACACCCAGTCAATGTAATATTGGTCCTGCGTCGGTTCCTAGGTGAACGCCTCACACCAGGAGAGCAAACTGATGGAGGAGTGTGACGTCCTGATCGACATCATCCAGCAGAGGAGGCAGATTATAGGGAGCAAGATTAAGGAGGGGAAGGTAAGTTGCTGTGGTAACGGATAAATATCAGGAAAGATACAAGAAAATACATCAGGCACATACAGGATAGTGGTTAACACAAAACACACACACGCACGCACGCACGGCCAATGTATGTATACATATACATGTGTATGGATATATGGATGAATGTGAATATGAAGAAGAACATCAAGGGTAAGAAGAAGAAGAAGAAGAAGTATTTAGTGGAGATAAAAGATAAAACTTGACCAAGGACAAAACTCTTCCACCTCCAGCAGAGAGAGTTTCTGAGTCAATGCATATTTCAGGTCAGGCTTCTTTTTTAAGAAGTGAATGGAAAGTTAATCTTTTCATCAATATGTCAATACTTGCAAATGTGTCTCTTTGAGACACATTTTTTTTGGTGTCATATTTACAAAGTTTTCAAGTTGCTTTTGTTCAGGCAGTTTAATCTAATTAATCAAAACACAAATTACAAAGTTTATTAACATTACGTTACTGAGCTCAAATGTGAGGACTAACCCTGAAGACTGAAGACTGAAGACTGTTCAAGACTGTCCCCTAAAACAAGCCGTAAATTCAGGACAGGAGTTTCTCCAACATTCAGTGGAAGAGGAGTGACCACATGCAGATGAACCTGGGTCTCCTGGGTGGTCACCTCAAGGTTCTTCTTCATGACTGCCCTCTTCAGGCACCTCTTCCAGTAACTTTGTCTTTTTAAGACTCAAGAAGTTGTTAAACCACAAAACATTTTCCCACAGTTGGAAGACCAAGTCAGGAGCAGGACTCTGGTTGCTGGTGGAACATAGATGTTCTGCAACAAAGATCCATCATTCATCTGTAGTCCAGTCTGAAACACTACTGTTGATCAACAGTAACTGAACTGAAGATGTCAGTTTTATATTTTCTACAGTTCAGTTTTAGCACGATGACTAGTTATGATAGAAAAGTCCACATTATTCTCTCATTTATTCAGGATTTTAACATTTTAATTGTTTTTTTTAGATCTCAGTTTAAAAAAGCAACATTTTCACATCTTCAGAAACTCATGAACAGATTTCAAACAGAACAGATGGTGAGAGTGGTGCCAATGGTCCACGGTGGATCCCACAACATAAGGACAGGGTGCGTTTCTTTGTTCCTTAAACCCACAAGACGTGTGGGTTTTTGTTTGTTTTAAAATATGATCTAAGGCGTCTTGGAAGCTGGACATGATTTGTGATTATAGACTGCACCACAGATAGAAGCAGTTTTTAAGATTCTTGCTGAACAGTTGGATCCTTTTCAGTAACAATCACTTTGTCTCTGAAGCTAAGATTCTCTGGCTCTGCTGCCTTTTGTCGTGACCTCTGGGTTTCATCCTATCTAAGCTGAGATTAGACTGAAGCTGAGGTTATACTGGAGCCAAACCGATGAAGAAATGTCTCCTGACCTCAATCCAGACTTTGACCTCAATCTGTCTCTCAAAATCTGTGCTCACACTGTTGGACAGTGAGACTGGTGGTCAGAAAGGTAGAAATAAAGTGCAGGTTTGGAAGGGTCAAAGATAGGTCCAGCTTTTTGGTTAACTTTACAGTTTCTTATTATTTCTTTTAACCTTTTTATTTCTATGACAAGAGAAATATAACAACTCAGACAGGAAGGTTTGGAGAAAAGCGAGAGAAGACAGATTGAGATGGTTTGGACATGTTCAGAGGAGGGACAGTGGACAGAATGAACCTAGAGATGGAGCTACCAGGTAGGAGACAAAGAGGGGATTGATGGAGGACATGGAGGTGGTTGAAGTTAGAGTTGAGGACACAGAGGACAGGAGGAGATGGAAATTGTTGACTCGCTGTGGCAACACCTGAAAAAGGGACAAGCTGAAAGAAAAAAGAAGCCAAGAGAAATATTTCATCAACAATAGTTGACTCACAGTCTTATCCAGGTTTCTACATCCTCAAAGAGGACACTCCTCACAGACAAATGCATTCTTTTTTCCCAGACACAAAGGATTCGAAAGCTGGCTCAGCAGATTTCCAACTGCAAACAGTGCATTGAGAGATCTTCAGCCCTCATCACTCAGGCGGACCAGACTCTGAAGGAAACCGATCACGCTCGGTTCCTCCAGACGGCCAAGAACATTAACGAGAGGTCAGGAACCATTTCAGCCGAACGGATGACAGAGAGAAGGAAAATGGAGACTGTTTATGGGCTGCATTACTGAGGATCTTTCTTGAAGTCTGTTCTTCTTTGCATGGTCCAGGGTTTCTATGGCAACTGCATCGACCCAAGTCCTGATTCCTGAGATTCACCTGACGGACACTTTTGACTCTGTTGCCCTGGACTTCACCAGGGAGAAGAAGTTGCTGGAGAGTCTGGACTACCTCACAGGTGAACGTCAAATCCATGATGTTATCTACACTTTGAAAAGTTGAAAGTGAAAAATTCCTTTCTGACTGAGTGCTGAATAAAATACATCCCATAACTTTAATTTAATGCACTTTAATATTTATTCCTTGATTTAAAGGAGCAGTCCATCATTTTAACCCATAACTAGTTGTGAAAAGTTGTCATGACTGATGAAAATGCTGCCAATGATCAGCAGAAGCATTGAGTGACCTGGAAAACATATTTATTCTCCACTGCATGTTGACTCCACATTGAATGTTTTTTTTACCACCAAGTCAGTGAGTCACTGTGACTCTTGGATTACAAAAAAATAAAAATCTGTGAACAATAAATCAAGCAATAAGTGTAATAACAAAGTCTGGATGTGGATTATAAACATTTCTCTGATATAATCATTCAAACAAGACGAACAGATGTAGCGCCACCTTCAGGGAACAGCCTGTTGTGACCTTCAAATCTGAGTTATGTTTTTCTTTTGTCTTTCCATCGCAGCTCCAAGTGCTCCCAGCATTCGAGAGGAGTTGTGCACTGCTTCGTACGACACCATCTCTGTCCACTGGACGTCGGACGATGAGTTCACAGTGGTGTCCTATGAGCTCCAGTACGCAATCTTCACCGGACAGTCCAACATCGCCAGTGAGTACATCACAGATTAGAAACTCAATGAACTTGTTTGATGGTCACTTCCTAAAATAGTTTGTAGAGCAGATGCTACATTGAGTGAAGCGGTCTGTCCTTAAACAGCACTTTTCCTGTGGTGATGACCACTGAGAGCACTTAGGCTGGAATCACTCCCACAACCCTGAGGGTCTAAGGGAGCTTGTTCTGCAAGAATTCCCATATTTCATTTTCATTATGTTTTTATTACTTTAATTCTTTAAATGTTTCTCCTTTCATTGTGTAAATATAATAATATTTTGTAAAGTTGCATCACGTAAGGAATAAAACAGTGAATCAACAAACAGTCAAACTGAACATGAAAACATGCAGTGGCTAAAAGTACAGAACAATACAACACGCTGATTGATTCATATTGGTTAGTATGAAGAAAACTATAGAAGATCTGAGCTGTGGACATCAGTTCTTGAAGATGAGAATAGATTCACTTCTCCTTGTTCTGAGGACATTTGTGTGGGACATGAACAAATGCCAATTCATTGAATTGTCATTTTCTGGTTTCTAATGTTGCTTTGATATAATGACACTGACAAGTAAAACAGGAAAATCCTCCATGCAGGGTCTGAAAAAGGTCTTGGTTCTTGCTTTACTACATGCATTCAGCTTAATATTATATACTAATGTACAATTAGGAGAAGCTCCTGCCTTAATGTTAACATCTGCAGAAACCACCAGACCTCAAGTCTACTTTCAAAAATCACTCTCAGCCATTACCCCCACCCACCCCCACCCACGGCCAACCAGCAGAGAGTTGGAGCACTTATATAAAGGCTGGGACTGCAGTGAAGTGAGAGTGGAACCCTGGGGCTTGTGCTCTGCTAACAGCCTTTAATGTGGCCAAATGACTGTAGTTGGTGAAGACTGAACACCAGTGCAGAAAAGACCTCAACAACAAATGAAAGAAAACAGAGATTACCATTCACCTAATCTCACTTTTTAGTCCTACAAGCGTTTTACAACGAGAACAACCAGAAGACACACACAGGAAATCTTGTCAGGACATGAAAGGTTTGCATTGGTCTTTTGTCAATTTTGTTGTCCTGAAATCCTCCCTTTCTTTTAAACCAATTCCTGTTGTTGTCATCACAGCTCAAACAAAGCTCACGCTGACACATTGGCACTGAGTGTTTTGATCAAAAAGATGATGTGAATATAAAAATGAAATTTTGACATTTTTAGTTTTTGTGCATCAATGGTTTTGACTGTTTTATTGTGATTTATTGACCACATTTTTTACTTGAAGCTAAAGTAAAAATACCGAGCAGCAGAATGTTAATTTTTGTTCCCTGGTTATATCAAGTTTTTTTTTTTCCTCTTATACCTCGATTGTTTTTGCATTAGAATAAAAATATCCCTTGTGTTTAAATTAAGGCTAAAGCCTTTTGGTACCAAAAACTATTTATAATTATTATTTATATTTGCTCCTTTCCCATGAGCCTTTGTTCACACCCATCCATTTCTCCCTGGTAACTCCCTGTTACCAACCATCTGTTTAATGCACTGTCCCTTCTCACTGCTGAAACATTCATTCCTATTAGGAATTTCCCCAAGGAAACCAGTGTGCACACACACAAATCCTGCGGTTTCGGGAGCACGATATGGATGTGAGTTTATTCTCTCTCTCTTATCTGGATCCCCAGGTCTGTGTAACTCACTGGAGAGCTGGATGATTGTCCCCAACATCAAGCAGAACCACTACACAGTGCACGGCCTGCAGAGCGGCACCAAGTATATCTTTGTTGTCAAGGCCATTAACCAGGCAGGGAGCAGGAGCAGTGAACCAGGGACTCTGAAGACCAACAGTAAGTGACTTATATGACAGAGAGTGAAATGTACTTACAGGCTCGACCTTCAAGGACCAGCACAGGGGTAGAAATTGTTTATGTCATTACACACACAGCTTTAAAAGCAACATTTGTTGCCTCTTCTTTCAGGTCAACCTTTCAAACTAGACCCAAAATCTGCTCACAAGAAGCTGAGAGTGTCCCACGACAACCTGACAGTGGAGCGAGACGAGACAACCTCCAAGAAAGGACACAGCCAGGAGCGGTTCTCCAGCCAGAACAGCTACGGCGTCGTTGGGAATGTTTACATCGACAGTGGGCGCCACTACTGGGAGGCTCTGATTGGAGGAAGCACATGGTACGTCCGCCCTTTGGGTTCAAGGCTGAGAGAAGCTTCTTCTTCTTCTCCCTGTTACTTACAATCCCCACGTCTTTTCCTCAGGTACGCCTTAGGCATAGCCTATAAATCTGCTCCAAAGCACGAGTGGATCGGCAAAGACTCGGCCTCCTGGGTCTTCTGCCGCTGCAACAATACTTGGGTGGTGCGTCACAACAGTAAGGAGCTGGCCATGGAGCCCTCACCCCACCTGAGAAGAGTCGGAGTCCTGCTGGACTACGACGCTGGGTACCTGACCTTCTACGACTCGGTGGCATCCCAGCACCTGCACACATTCCACGTGTCCTTTGTCCAACCCGTGTGTCCCGTCTTCAACGTGTGGAATAAATGTCTGACAATCCTCACTGGTCTGCCCATCCCTGATCATCTGGAGGCACTGGAGCCTCACCACTAAAAATAAACAGCGTAAAAAACTGCTTTGTATTTTAAAGCTGCACTGGAAAACAAATCCTTAATCCTGCAACTATTCCAAATGGCTGCGTTTCTGTAAAACAAGTCAGTGTCGTTGCAAGGCAATCATGACTGAAACCTCTTAAATCTATTAAATACAGCAGCCTTAAAAAAAAAAAAAAAAAAAAAAAAAAAAATTGAAAATGATTCGTTGTTTTGTTTTTTGTTGTTTGAAGCGTGAAAAGTGATCTGAGATTTTTTTCTCCCGAGTCGTTTTTTATCATTTCTAATAGCAAGTGCAATACTGCTTCATGTCGTATCGACCGACATGGACTTGTTTAAGATGGATAGCAATAAGCTGGGAGTCAGTGCAGAGGAAACCCAGGACTAATGAACCCTGGTTGTTCTCTGAGGCACTTTGAGCCGTGAGGGGCGGAACAGCAGAGGAAGAAAAGCCACAAATCATTTTGTAATGTTCCTCTCTTTTCCATCTTTTTAGGATACAGCACTTTGAATATGCACACACACACACACACACACACACATAAAATAGTCCTAAAATGTCCCCGTTATTTCCTAAAAAAAGACTAGATGTATTATATTTTATAAATTGGGGATTTTGTATTGCTCTGTTCTGTTCAATTCAGGAAATAAAGGAGCCAAAGTGGCTGTCGTTGTCTGGTCAGGGGTTTAATAGAAATTTTAGAAAACTTTTTAAAAACATTGCTCATCTAAGAGTTTACTGGGAAGACATGAAAACTCAGCTTTGCCCATGTTTTTGCACATCTTCAAACATTGCCATTGTGAAGCTTTCTTCAAAGTGTTTGCAGGTTCTTTGTGCAACTTTCTCTTGTGGTCTTAACAGTGGTAACAATTTTCCCTCCAGCAGCCGCTGCAGGACGAGTGCTGAAATCATGACTTTGTGTGAAAAATAATTACAGTAAGTGTTGAAAACATTGTTGATTCCACCACTGGTTCAGAGTTATTTGTGCTTTTCCATTCACGTATTCAGACCGGAATAAAATTGAATTTTTCAAACACAGAGTTTTGGAATAGTTCAGCTCCACGGGTGGATTTATCTTTGTGTTTCCTTGGCATTAAATCCCATCTGCATGTTTACTTGTGTATTGACATAGATCTTTGTTTAAAGTCTCCATTGGAGCAATATATGACCACAGTGTTACATGTTCGCTGACATGGAGTTCAAGTCGTTGCATCATCGCTGTTGTCCAAGGTCGATCTGAGAAAAACAATAAACTTTTGTTCTTAATTGAATCTG
Organism: Paraplagusia blochii; assembly: GCA_016785265.1. Classification (NCBI taxonomy): domain Eukaryota; kingdom Metazoa; phylum Chordata; class Actinopteri; order Pleuronectiformes; family Cynoglossidae; genus Paraplagusia; species Paraplagusia blochii. The sequence continues at coordinate 684,318 of JAFBJS010006273.1, forward strand.
TTTTCTCCCGTTTTCATCCCAACTGGGAAGTCGACTGTTCTTTCATACTGTAGAATAATGTTGTGTTGAGTCGGATGTTGAGCCTGACACCTCAGCTGCAGATCACAGTCACGGGTTCAATCTCAGTTGGTTCCACCATCTGTTAATCATATCTCTAAGGTATTGCAGCCGATCTCTTGTGATTTACTCGGACCACGGTTTGCCCCTGTTTGGTGTCTCTTCTCTTTTACATTAAAATGTGATATTTATTTATATCAGCCTTTAAAATCTACCTTCATGTCCATTTAAAAGTTCCGTCACCAGTGAAACTCAACAGAAATGTCACAACACAGCAGACACAGCTAGAAATTGTAATTACTTTTTACAAAAAAATAAAATTCTCTGGTCAAAAATCCCTGACCTTTTCCTCTGCTGTGATACAATTTGAGCAGCAGGTGCAGCAGATAAATGTGCTTACTGACCCTCTTGTCTTCTCATGTAGCACTTGGTGTGACATTTCAAACAATCAATACAGTAACTTTATGCGTCCTGGGATTTGGTCGGCCCAGAAGGTTAAGGAGCAACTATTTTATTAACCTTTATCAAATGAAGGCTTTGCTGAACTCGTGTTTTTTTTTTTTTTTTTTTTCTTGTCCTCTGGCAAACATGGGGACGTACAACTGTATCCACACTTGACAACAGAAGGGAAAACTGTTGGACCACATTATTATTATTTGACTTCCCAGGTCCTGAGTACACAGCAGCCGCAATCAAAGACCAATTCTGTCCACTTGGGGATGGTGACTCCCTCTTACCAGAGCTCTTCAGGCCAGACTTGGTGTCAGTCTGGTCATTGTTTGCCCTGCGCTGTAACTGCACTATTTCTGAAGATTTGAGAAGTGGAAAGATTTTTTATTTTTTTTTTTGTAAAGCCAGGGGTAAATACACACAGGTTCTCTTGAGGCAACGGTGTTCTCTGTGAAGACCTCAGCTGACCACCAATCAGTGGCTATTTGGAGTCCAGATTGATCTATTCCAGACGGCAGGCAGGCAGACAGGCAGGCAGGCAGACAGACAGACAGACAGACAGACAGGCAGGCAGACAGACAGACAAATGACAAAGAGGAAGGAAATCAAACTCCTTGTTTGTGATCCACACCACTGCACACAACACAATGTGACCTGTGCATTTGAAGCGCCCAGGGTGTAGTGTGTGGGGACGGTGCCTTGCTCAGTGGACCTCAGATTCAAACCCGGAACCCTCTGCACCGGATCCTTAGCCACTAGGCCACCACTTCTCCACTGAGCTGGTCCTCAAAAGCAAAGCAGAAGCAAAGTTCGGTTGTTCTAATAAAAAATATATATATATATTTCCCACATACTTCTTAGAGTTTTTTTTGACAACGAGCACGTAAAGACACACAATACTTTGGCTGACCAGCAGATGTCACTGTTAGGATTTAACTGAATCTATATGCCTCACGAAAAAAAAAAATACATACATACATATATATATATATATATATATATATATATATATATATATAACAGCAGCCGCAATCAAAGACCAATTCTGTCCACTTGGGGATGGTGACTCCCTCTTACCAGAGCTCTTCAGGCCAGACTTGGTGTCAGTCTGGTCATTGTTTGCCCTGCGCTGTAACTGCACTATTTCTGAAGATTTGAGAAGTGGAAAGATTTTTTTTTTTTTTTTGTAAAGCCAGGGGTAAATACACACAGGTTCTCTTGAGGCAACGGTGTTCTCTGTGAAGACCTCAGCTGACCACCAATCAGTGGCTATTTGGAGTCCAGATTGATCTATTCCAGACGGCAGGAAGGCAGGCAGACAGGCAGGCAGGCAGGCAGACAGACAGACAGACAGACAGACAGACAGACAGACAGACAGACAGACAGACAGACAGACAGACAGACAGACAGACAGGCAGGCAGGCAGGCAGGCAGACAAATGACAGAGGAAGGAAATCAAACTCCTTGTTTGTGATCCACACCACACACAACACAATGTGACCTGTGCATTTGAAGCGCCCAGGGTGTAGTGTGTGGGGACGGTGCCTTGCTCAGTGGACCTCAGATTCAAACCCAGAACCCTCTGCACCGGATCCTTAGCCACTAGCCCACCACTTCTCCACTGAGCTGGTCCTCAAAAGCAAAGCAGAAGCAAAGTTCGGTTGTTCTAATAAATATATATATATATATTTCCCACATACTTCTTAGAGTTTTTTTTGACAACGAGCACGTAAAGACACACAATACTTTGGCTGACCAGCAGATGTAACTGTTAGGATTTAACTGAATCTATATGCCTCACGAAAAAAAAAATACATACATACATATATATATATATATATATATATATATATATTGGAAAATAGCCATCAGTTTGCACAGTAGTTTCTAATTCAAACCTTGTCCATTTGTCGCAAATTACATCTCATCTTTATATTTGCTTTTAATATATTTATATGAGAAAATCAATGAATGGAATAGTGAGAGTTCCTTTAGAAAAGTCCTTAATGGATCTTCAGTGTCTCCTTGACACTTAGTCCAATCGTTTGCTGTTTTTGTTCCATTTAGAGATTTGAGTAAATTGTGCAAAAAATAAACTCAGGGTCTGATTGTCATTGAACCTTTTGAAAGTTCTGTTAAGACTGTTACAGAATCAGGGTTATTTAAATATAAGTTTATAAAGACAAATTAGTTACACTAGTTATTTTATCATCATTATTAATTATTCATTAATAAGCATTCATTATTTAAGAATTATTGTTAATTATTGATCATAAATGTCGTTAATTATTAAAGTGACAAATTCTAACCAACGCTATGAGATACTATTTTAAATGATGTGGTAGTGAAACCTGGGTGCCAACGGTGACTTAGCGGTTAAGGAATCAGACTTGGGTGTCCAAGGACTCAGGTTGGAGTCCTGGACCTGCCAGGTTGCCTCTGCGGGGCCCACTCAGAGTAAGGTCAAGTGTGATTTGGGTGACAGTTGTGGAAATACTATACTATCAGTCAGTCCATAAAGGTTTCTGTGTTTCTGCAGAGTTTGACCCTGGACATGATGTCCTTTATGGCCTTTATTTATTCAACACTATGTGGTAAGAACATTTGCACAAAAGTGTGGTTACATATGTTCTTGACACAAGTACTCACAGTATGAAAAGCCAAACTACAGAATGTATTAGAAAGATGCAGAGAGCCTTCATCAGGTTGACACGACTGCAATGAAAATTTGACTTTTTTTTACAGAGTGATGTGGAAAAATAAATGTCATAAAGCAGAAGCATGAGAAACACTTTCTTCTGATAAAATAGAACAATTCCAGACAATGACTTTAAAAGAGAAATTATGAATGGACTACAGTTTCCATTCTTTGCTGGAATGGCTGAGTCATGATGATCACAATAACAGCATTAAAAAATATACTGTGAAGCCACATGGAGGGTCTAACAAGGATGAACACATTTGATCTTGGCGAGAAAAAGTCCCAACATTTAGGCAGAAATGGAAGACAAGTACATTGGTAACTAGAATAAAATTAAGGATTTGTTGTTGAAGATGTATTTTTAAATACACCTGGTCTTGATGCTGATTGGCCACAGCGTTAATGTTTGTGTTATTCAAACCAACAGGTTCCAGGACAATCGTTAGTAACGTAGTGAGTGAAGACACAGATGGCCGACTCTCTCTCTCTCTCTCTCTGACATGGTCTTGTGTGAACCGTTCCTCAGCCTTCACTCGTCTCATGTCTGATGAGCCGTGGCAAAGCCCCGTCCAACGTGCGGTCAAGCTTCTTGACACCGGAGCCGAGCGGAGGATATTTGCTGCCAGGAAGAGCCGTGTTAGGACTGATGCCTCAGGGCTACGTCAGGGTCTACTCTCCTTCTACTGGACTTGGCTTAAATCTGTCTGGCAGTTATAGCACCAGTCTCTGCTGCTGCAGGACTCACCTGGAAGTGAGGAAGTGAAGCTGCACGAGCCTGAAATCTGTCAGGGTGGACGTTCAAGCAGGTGACCTCAGAAAACCTTTAGATTCAGGACGTTATAGATGCTACAAAGGTCTCCCACCTCTTTAGTCTGCAGTTAGCCTTTCTGGAACGTTTTGGAGTTTACTATAATTGCAGATCAGCTGCCGGGGGATTTGGAGTCACAAACCTTTTCTGTTTTATTTCTTTGCATATTTCAGCTTCCTGCACCACCTACCAATGAACACAACTGTTTAAGGTCTGTGGCTGCATCCATGGGAGGGTGTGGCCCTACTTTCACAGCTAGGCTGAGGAAGAAGAGTAAGTGGTTTATCAAACCTAGTTCACATTTCAGTCATGGCAACTCTTATTCTGTATTCTCCACTCTGCTTGGTCATGGAATGATTGGAGCAGGAAGGAACATTCAAGGACATTTGAAGAGGAGAGATTAAGGAAACAGGCACATGTGATGACAGGAAGTGTGGCTCCATGTAAGGGCCTCCCCAGTCACATGACTGTTTGGATCAACCCCAGCTCTGCTGACGTCCCCCAAAACCAACCTGTCCTGGACTAATAGGTCTGTGTACACACCCTGTCTGTCTCTCTGCAGCACAAGCTTTGTTCTTTTTTTTTTTCTGTTCTATTTAATATTCAGGCTTTTTCGTCTTGGTTTCAGACGTTTTCTCTGGAGTCTTGCATGCCCACTGCTTTAATCTCCACCTCCTCCATCACTCACTGCATCCGTCTTTGAAGGACAGTCATAAATTTTCCAGTCGTGTTGAAATAAACATGCCTCTGCCACCTGGCTGCCTGAATTAAAGAAAGATGGCTGATCTCATGTCTAATAAATGAGCACTTTTGTTCACTGGAGTCATAAGAAGGAGAAATACTTTTTATACAAAGGGCAGCAACGATGAGCAATGTTCAGGTGTAGGAATGAAAGGTTATAGCTGCACCTCTGGCTTGTTAGCTGGCTGTTGGAGTCGTCTCTGCTTTTCTCTCTTGACTTGGACCAAATTAAAGCTCCAAAATGTTTTCTGGATAGAAACTGAGCTTATGTCGCCCCAGGGACTCATCGATGGATTGCATTTCATCTCAATATTTATATATACATGAGACTGTCAGTCAGTTATATCAGAAAGTCATCACCATGAAGACAGAACAACTCAGAGACTGTGACCTGAGCAGGTAGAGCTACAAACAAAAACTGTTCTTCTTCTCATCTGTCACAGACAAATGTTCATTCATTCACATTTTGAAATAATAATTATATTTATCAACATTTTGTTGAGTTAATAGAACTACATTCATGACCGGGGAGACAATTTAAAGCTGGACTATTCCAACTCACAGAACATAATTATTAATTAGATTAGAACAAATAGAATTTTAATAATCACACAGGTTTTCCATTTGAGGACTACACTGTGCATTAAGGTCCAGAAGCAATGTCAATGTCCTTATAAGTATATTTATTTATGGACAATCTGCAAATCAAGGCTGTCCAGTATAAGATTTTTGTTTCTTTTTAAAGCATGAGCTAAAGACAACCTTCTCGTCTCCACAGGAAAAGCTTCTCTCCTCGCAAGGAGCAAACGTTCCTTTATATCCAGGACAGACAGAAATGTCCTGCACTGGTCTTTAATACAAAAGCCTAGGAGGTCAGAGGTCGGAGAATGTAAAATTAATCGTCATGAATTTTTTTTTTTTTTTACGAGGGTACATTTGCACGTCGAGTAACGGATATGACAAAGCTTTTCTCTTGTCTTTTCTAGAATAATCACAGGAGACGCCCGGCCTTCACACTCCCAGGGTGACTCTGGGAATCATGTTCATATCCGGTCGGAGTGGGGCTTTAGTCTGCCACGTGTCTGCCAAAGCTGAATATGTGCTTGTGTTTGTAGATGCGACGGATATGTGGCCTCTCTTTCATTTGACTGACTCCCATAGAAGTAATTTGGAGGATATCACAGCCGTTCATCACACAAACACGCACTACTGACCTCGGACGTACACATTAATCATCGCAGGTCACTTCAGGGGACAGGACATGGACTTGTATTCATTTCCTGGAAATGCATGACATCCTCCATACAAAACACTGTTCCACAAAATGTTGTGATAAATATTTCCCTCCTTCTGCCTTTAGCATTTTAAACATTCTCCCAAATTGTATTTGCAGTGATTTATCAGCATTTGCATTGCATACACATCATTAAGTGATGTACTGTCATGGTCAGAGTTCTTTTGGACCTTTTTGCATAATGTGTTTTGCAGAAAGTGTGATTCATCATTTTATTTTCTTGGGTTTTTATGTATTTTTATTAAGTTACTTTATTGTCAAAGACCTTAGAAAGTATTTAAAGGATTTCTTTAGGTTACTCTTTACCTTTCCTCTGGGCCACTTCTTACTGCAATTAGTCCTTTATGATGTAATCTCATTGGGATTAAATTAAATTTCACATCTGGGACGGTATGATACCAGATATTATTAGTATAATGCAGCAGGGGAGCGCAGGCTCCGCTTTGCAGTGAATTTGTGGTCAGGGGAGAGGGAAAAAAAAGCATTTATTCTTCAACGTGTAATGCAGTTGTTTTCAGATTTAGAGAAAATTAAGAATCCAAACAGTAGCAGTCAGTGAACAATCAAGGCTTCTCCCTATAAGAGGTGTTCCCACCCTGTGGGCTAGAGGACAGTGAAGGTCATCATCAAATTAAACACATAGTCTAACAAACTCTTACCCATATGGTATGTGAGTCAGGGAAATACAGTGATTCATTATTTGTTTTTTTAGGAGAAAAACATATCAATTTACATGGATGTACTTGAAATACACAACTTTACCTTTGAAAAAAAAACATTGTAAAATGTGATCAGATACAGATGATAGCACTGAATGTTACAGTGAAACCTTATCCTGATTAGAGGACAGAGAAAAACAGGTTATCCTAACACCTGTCTGTGTACTCTGTATCGAGAATAATCCTCACCCAATGCAATATCTTCCTGATTTATTGTCCTCTGCAGATTAAAGCTAAAAACCAGGAAATCACAGCTGCTCCAGTGATGTTTCACCAGCTCTGGTGAAAACGCCTTTGGGTCTGATGAGTCTGGTTGGGTAATCTGATAGAGTTTCAGGAAACTCTGAGTAGTTCGAGCCACAGGTAACATTCAATTACGCAGCTCTCCAGACACAGTAGGTATTAAACTGCAGTGAGGGCTGCAGATGGTACAAGAACCCAGACGTCTCTGCCTCTCTTCCTGTGCACAGACACATTCTGGTTGCCAGGTCTGTTAATATGTACTTAGGGGGGAAAAAAAAAAGAACATTTATCCTCTTTGTTTGGGAAAAAAAAAAAAATCTTGAAACCCCTTTCTGAATGACATGGGCTATTTGTAAAGAACCTTTATGTCGTTTGTTCTGTTATGAAATTGTTTTCTGTGACTCAGGTGCAGGTAAACAACCTCCAGAACATGTCAACGTCTGCAGAACCTTCAGAAATTGAGAGATTATCTTAGAATGTCTCCCTGTAAAGTGATTGCAAGGTTCTCTCTGCAGAGTTGACGTCGGCCAGTACTCGTCTGATGGAGAGTTCTTCAGGACACACGGCTGTGATCCAAACATCAGTATTCTCTGGACACTAACACAGACCTCTCCATGATCATCTATTTTGCAGTGACCGAGACTGAGGCCGACACTTGTAGATAAATGCTGTGTCAAAATAAAACAGAAAAACATCTTTATACAGGGAAAGGAATGGTTACCTGTCGGAATCACAAAAATGAAGAGTTGTGAACTTGCTTTTCCAATGATGACCAGCAGAGGGCAATATACACACTGTGATGCAGCGTTATAAGACTGCAATTTTTTGGTGGGGTGGGGAGAGCGGCGCTGAAGCTCCCCTTGAAGGGTTAGCAACAACATTGAGGAGAGAGAGAAGCAAAAGCCCTAAGTGTGTGTGTGTGTGTGTGTGTGTGTCATAACACTAAGCTTCAACCGTCTCCAGAGCACCCAGAGTTGGAAGCTGCTGCCTGACATTCGCAGACAATGGTCAGGCAACACAATACAAACAGGAAGCCTTGGATCTCTTCCCTGTCCCTGTGTGGTTACCATCTCCTCCAACCTCCCACTCCCAGCTCCAACATCAGACGAGGCTTAAGACGTGGATTTGTGTCACCTCAACCGTCTATCCAACCCAACCATCACCCGTTTCGCCAAAAAGAAATAAAAAAAAATCCCTAATTTGTCAGATCCATTTAAGTCATGCAGCATCAGGGCCAGGGACTGTGTAGGGGCAAATATTGGTCTTCTCAAAGCTGGGCAATTACTCAAGGTTGATTTAAAGCTGACAGCGATTTGCAGCACAGAATAAACATCCTTAGGGTGTTGTTTGAGTCAAACAGTTATTTTATAGGTCAACTGCTCACCAGAGAAGGAGGATAAACACCCAGGCAACTCCAAAGATGGCCATGGCAATCTGGCCTGTGCATGCTCCGACATACCGTGTTCATGATGCATGAAGAGTTTTTCAGGACAGCAATTTTGTGTAGAGATGGAAAACACTGAGGGGCTCAGATGAATGTAGAAAAAATAAAAAAAATAAAAAGTAGGCTTCCTGTTGGAAGGCAGGACGGGATTTTGGGTCAATGTGGAAAATGTCTATGGGTATGAGGATAATTTCCAAAATAGGAAAAAAACAAAAAACAGTTCATTGTAAGGTCATAGAAGGTACAGAGCCTGGAGGGAACTGCTGCTGAATGTGCATCATAAAGCTTCAACCTTTCTGTCGTCTTTCTGTGTCATCATGTTCCATAGATTAGACTTATATTCATCTTTTCAGTGTTTCAGGCCAACAGTCAACTGAAGATGTCTGTGTTCTGATAAGTCTGTTTCCCAGTGTCTGTTATAATCAGAGGGGACAACAACAACAACAACAACAACAACTAAACCTTTTTCTGGTTTTACTGGAGAAATCTGGCAACACTGACGTTTTGCTTTATTTTTATTCAAGTTGCTCAACAACCTGTACAGTTGCAGGTGTTTTAACATCACAAAGGGATTCTGAAGAGAAAGGTTTTTTACAACTCAAACTTTTCAACAAACAGTGTTAAAATTGCAGTGGGTGAATGAGGTGTTACCAATGCTCTGAGTCACTTTACTGACAAGAGACATTATTAACATTGAACATTTCATATGAAAGCAATTTAATTAAACCTTATGTTCAAAAGTACAAATGACTTGTTGTTCCGTCTGTTCTGAAAGAAATGTCCAGGGAGGAAAAGAAGATCTAAATAAAAACTACCTGTAAGTATTTTCCTTCACGGTTTAAAAGTTTAAAAACTACCCTGTTGGAAAATATATGTGTATTTCTTGTCTTCTTGATGTAGTTTTACAAGAGACATAAAGTGAGTAAAAACACAAGCACATGGTCAAAAAGACAAATCATAAAGATGTTTGGCTCATAGTGTCCTTTTCTCATGGACAGTATGGCAGTAATGGTGATGTTCTTGGTGATGTTTGGGGTCACCTCAGCTGCTGAGCGTTTAAGAATAAGATGATATGTAAAAAAGTCCCAGTCTAGTATTTATGTCAGCCGAGCGCTGATGATTTCTGTGGAAGTAATACAGACTGAGTGCACAGTTCAGCCTGGTGACTCACTGTGTTTCATGGCAGAAGTGATGCCCTTATGTGCTCTGCTCTTTTTAGTAATAGAAATATTTTCCAGGCAGCTTCTGCACCATGAAGGAGCCTTCAAGGTGGAGATTGGAGAGATTCTCCGGAGAATTTGAGGCCAAGAGGCAGAAGGAACAGTCACATCTGGAGACAATGCAGTTTTCCATTGGAAAAAAGGGTAAATGACAGTGAAAATGGTTTAGATGAACAGTTGAGGAATTTAGATGAAAGCTGGAGGTGATCATCTACCTAATGGTAGGATGATCAGACCTGAGGATCAGATGCTTCGGCCTCTGATCTTCAATAGAAAGGTTTGCAATGACAAAGACTCTCTGTGTTCCTGACTTTACAGTCCAACAAACCACGGATTAGATCAGGTGATTGGTAGAACAATTCTAGAGATGGAGCTACCAGGTAGAAGACAAGAGGAGAACTATGGATGCAGTGATGGAGGACATGGAGGTAGTTGGACTAAGAGTAGAAGATACAGAAAAAGCTGAAAAAGGGGCAAAGATGAAGGGAAATAAAGACGTACACACACACACACAAACACACACACACACACACACACACACACACACACATACGTAGACACTACATAACTGCCTGTTTAATATTTGCCAAAATGCCAAAGAAAAGTATTGTTTAATGTCTCCAGAACCAGAATGGACAAAAGTAAACATTTTTCTTGGTGTTGAGAAAAGAAGAGGAAAAAAATGGATCCTAGAGACTAATCTGCTGGTACAGACACAGAAATATTAAAATCATTTTCAGAAGGAGGAAAATGTACTTAAAAGCCCCTCTCCTTATTAGAGAGCCATCATTATGGTTTTATGCTGCGATATGATTGGCTCTCTTCTGTCTCTTCCTGGCAGAACAAGCAGCACTCCAGCCGTCCTTTGATGCCAACGTGACCTCCATTAAATGAATAGGAGCCATGCAGATTCAAATTGGAGGTCCAATTTCAACTGGGCAGAGAATGGAGCAGGTGGATAATAACCCTGGTCCACAAAAGCCGGCTTTCATGCTCTCCAATGATGAGATCTTTGTGAAAGCCATTACCTCGCCATCTCTGCGAAACTTCATCAAATGTTTGGTTGAAGCCACGTGAATATAATGATTTCTATGGTGGAGGTTTGATTGGTAATGACGTTGTTACAGGGCTGGGAACGAGGGCGGATGACGAGTTCAATCTGCGTTTGCCAAAGGACCATCCTGAGGTTTGTTTTACAAAACATCTTGTTTGTGCAAAACTGGAAGAAACAGAAAGTAGAGACAGTTTAATGAGCGGGTTCCTTTCACAGAACCTATCATTTCTTAACACCGGGCAGCATGAATTACCAGAGGTGAAAATTAAATTCAATTATCTATTCACCAGCAGAACCACAAATAGGTAACCTTTAGAATGTTTACTACGCATGGACTTTACTTGTGCGGTGGATCGTGTAGCAGTAATCATGCCTTACACATCTCCCCTGGAGGAGCCACATATTTAATGGCACCTCTCGTGCATCAGCCTGGGAGTTGCACCCACACGCCTAGAGTCACCTCTTGTGATAGTCTCTGTAGGAGGCATTTCACCATTGTAGGACTAATACAGGGATGTCCCACGTCACCTTTCCACCGTCTGATGTGCTTCAAACACATGTTATCAATTCATGCCATTATAGCAGCAGAGGTAAAAGTGTCGCCTGCTCACAAGAGAAATGTATATCGAAAAATAATGGTAACTGGTTTATACTAGTTATAATTCTTTTATAAAAAATACTGTACTGCCTTCAATCAAAGTCAAAGATGAGTCTATGGTGGTCTATGGTGGTCTATGGTGGTCTACAATGGCTCCATGAGGTTCACTTTGTGTGACTAAGTTTGTGGACTATAGGACTGTACTGTATGGAGGGGACAGACTAACAACCACTGTCACATCTCAAAGACAACGATTGGGGGGAAACATTCTTGTCTGTCCATTTGTTAAATGTGTATAAATTCTATATATAGTTGTCAGTTTGTGTTTGGATGAAAAAAACATTCTGGGAATGTTAAAGACGTGAAGCTGGATTTTTTGGGAAACCACAGGATGGATATATATACACACACATACACAATCTTCCGTTCAAACTGGTTCAATCAGGTCAGTTTTATGTTGCATTATTGGGTTTTCATTATGGAGTAAAAGAATGATTAGGATTCTTACAAATTTGTAAAAAAATATATATGCTGTTATCAGGGTTGACTTTATTGTTTGGTCAATATTATTGATATAAACTTCATTTTATTCCTGCTTGATTTCCTGCAGGGGACTCCCAAGGTTTCAATAATGTTCAATCAATGTAAGATGTAATATGTTATTTCCGTATATTGGATCCTGAGCAATTTCATTTCTTCAATTCTATTTTTAAGTTAATTGTTAAACAAACAGGTTTTATTATGAAAACCATCCTCCAGTTATTTCCCCCGTCCCCTATTGTAACCAGCTCGGCTGCAGAAGGATCTCGTTGAGGTGGGAGTAAATTTGAGCAGGATCTGATTCAATTGAGACCTTCTCTGTGTTATTTTCAATCAGACTCCACTAATGCAGTTGCCAGGCATTCACATTAACCCTCTATCCCTGCTCATCTGACCCCGTCTCTACCTCCAGCTCTCCGTCTCCTCCTCATCCCGCTCTCAACCCCAGTCTCCCTCAAGAGGGTTCAAGCGTACAACAAATTCAATGAATTCCTTGGCAGGACCTGTATTTCCTCTGAGAGCACCAGTTGCTCTTGAGCTTTCAGGGGGAATGCGATAGGAAAGTAAAGAGATAGATGGTAGAATGAAGTGAGTGACAAAAGCATAAGAAAGAAGGAGGAATTCAAGAAGAACCTTTTGTTGCTGCCAAATATTAAGCAATGTGCGTTAATGAAACCTGGCAGGAAAAGATCTCTCCTTGTTGCGTCTAAATGAAACGCGCCAGACGGAAATGAAAGGAGCAACGGGATAAGATCGGAGAACGCTACGGGGAGCGACCCATCGACACACGTCAATGCCAAAACAGATAATACAGCAACTGACAAAAGGAGTCGACGGCGCTGATGAAGCAGTTGATGGTTTTGATCCTGACAGGTGGATGTATCCAGGTCATTATCTTCTAGATTTCTGGCTTCATTGATATTCTATGTGTTTCAAGAAGAAAAGTCGGTTCTTGTTCTTTCAAAATTGTTCTTCATATTCAAGCAATATCTTTGCAATAAACCACGAAAAACAAAACTTTTCTTTTTATTATTTGTAAACAACCTCAGCACCAAAACCCTTCTGTGAGCCAGGCAGGAAGGTAAAGTATCAGCCAATAACATTCACACAGTGTATGAGTGGAATACATAAGGAATCTGGGAATATCGTTATTATTGATTCTGTTTCTGCACTCTCCTAAAGGCCATCAACAGTTAATTGCCTATTGTTGGCCTTATACATAATGCATTTTTCTTCACCAATATAGAACAAAGGAATTTTTTTTTTTTTTTACTTTATATCAAATAAATAATATATGCCTCTAAATGCATGACAGAGAATGGGGGTAATTAAGACATTTCCATTCCTTTGAAACTGTGCTATCATTGAAGTTTTCATCCTTCATCCAAGCCCAGAGGGAGAAGACAGAAGTGACAGGCCACAGTGACCAGACCAGGGAAACCAAAGCATGTTCTGATGCACTAATGAGGGAAGGGACGGCTGCTCGACTCTAATTGTGTGGTACAGTGACGATCCAACGTTCATCCATGTCTTCAGACCTTATGAAGTGATCAGTAGGTGTTGCTGCGGTGAAGATCTGCTGCAGGCTACCTGGGCAGCTACAGCAGATGAAAAGAGCTCCATCTTATCTCCACCCATCCTCCATCACTGCTGACTGATACAGGTGAACATGTTTATCAGACGTCATGGATGAGAATATGATGGATGAGATTCAGGGAAAATGAATAAAATCGAATTGTGAAATACCTGGTAACCAACTAACCAGTTTTATAAGCTGGATAGTTAGTGAGATCTTGTTAAAAGGATCTTTTTTAGAAACCGTGAAGTGAAATGATGAATGATGATGAAGATGAAATGTTGAATGATGATGAAGATGAAATGATGAATGATGATGAAGATGAAATGATGAATAATGAAATTGACTGAGGTCAATGTAGACACTGAATCAATCCACCAACTTAATTATCACAAATATTTCCTTTTCTTTATCTTTTGTAATGGTAACAACTACATCAGCCTCTACTTTACATCCATTCTCCTGTGACTCAGTGTAACCTAGGTCCAAACATTAACAGTCTCTACATATACTGGCTCTGTTGGTGACAGGGTTATTGACAGAGGCAGGAAGATCTGCATATTAACACGTTGTACAAACTACTGATAGAAAAGTGATTAATGTGAGATTTTCTTCTCTTGTCTTTTTGAGAATGTCACTGCAAGTGTGGACTTCTGTAATCAGTGTCCTCTCTCCCTCATGTGCTGATGCCTCAAAATATTTATGCAAGAAAGAAAAAAACTCTCCATAATTCAGTTCCTACCAAGCAGACTTGCCAGTGAGGAACAACAAGAAAAAAACAGGGAAAGGCAGAATAACATTCGCCTGGTACATCATGGGAAAATTTTATTTTTCTAATCATCTCCAATCTTAAATGTTATCCGAACTCAATTTCACTCTAAGAAATGTAAAAGCAACTGTAATATTTACAGATGTTTTAGTGATTTACCAAAAATTATTCTTAGATAATTTTTTGATCTGTGATAGAATAGTTGTGAGCCATGATGTATGGTTGAGAGACTACAAATAGGTAGAAGACAAGAGACAGAGCTGGAGGTGGAGGAGTTAAAGATGCTGAGATTGTCTTTAGGAGAGACAAGGATGGACAGGATCAGGAATGAGGGGATAAGAGAGACAACACAGACAGGAAGGTATGGAGACAGATTGAGATGGTTTGGACATGTTCAGCAGAGGGACAGTGGAGACACGTTGGTAGAAGAATGATCCTAGAGATGGAGCTACCAGGTAGGAGACAAAGAGGAGATTGATGGGTGCAGTGAGGGAGGACATGGAGGTAGTTGGAGTCAGAGTAGAAGATACAGAGGACAGGGGGAGATGGAAAATATTGATTTTCTGTTGCAAACCCATGGATAAGGGACAAGCCAAGAGGAAAAAAGAAGAAGAAGACTGATTCATTTTAAAGAATCCATCAATACATAAACAGTGTCCTCAGAAAGGCTCACAACGTGGAGCAGTGTAATATGGCTGGCAGTCGTGGAGACCCAGTAAGGGATGAGAGGATGGAGGTGGATAGATTCAATATTCAATATATTTTCTAAACACTTTCTGCTCTTCACTGTTTATTTCTAAAATTTATGCTAAAAGCAGCAGAGGAGACAAAATGACCACCAGGAGGTGCTAATGCAACTGACAGGAGAACAGCTGTCGTCATGTCAGGTCGGACAGTGCAGACGGGTCCATGGACTTATCTGAGTACAGTAGTGTGGACCTCATTGTCTAAATGTTTCAAAAGGTCAGCACAACACACACACACACACACACACACACACACACACACACACACACACACACACACACACACAGTTAACAATTCTCAGCCTGTAGCACTGCAGTGGTACGGTACACTTTCTCTCTAAAGGAACTTTTTGGAGAAGTTGCTCCGATGATATGAGCAGAAAGTCTTCATATAAAAAATAATAATCATTTGGAATCTTATTTTTTTCTAACCAGCCACATTCTTCTGAATCCAAAAAAGGGAGGATTTGACAAATGAAGCAACCTGTGCTCAGCTGGAGAATTCACTGTGATGCATGATCCTCATTGCTCACTACGGTCGCACACACACACACACACACACACACACACACACAGGAAGGCGCTTCACATTCATCGCAGACTCAATGGAGTGTTTAATTTGATTTTAATCATATTTTATTTCAGCCTCTTTGGGGGAGTGAAACTGAATGTCTCCTTGAGGTCATTATCTTATTATTTTGACTCCAAACTTTCATTTAGCTCACTGAGCTGAATTAGTTTGAAAAAAAAAAAAAAGGTAGTGAGTATTTGAACATTTACTTTACTGGTTTTAACCTTTTTTTCTCCACTGTAGCTTTAAGCCCCTCCTCTGTAGAAACTCCAATCACGTCAATGAACTGCAATAATGAGTGGATCTGTATTTTTCTATTCTATCTCTATGTCACATTCTATCACATGGTCTTGACTAAACCATGTTAGCAGTGTAGTGGATGGACACAGCAACAGTCTCATTGTCTTCTTTTTTGTCTCTTATATTCAGAAAAACTGTTGTTGTTGTTTTGCTCACAGTGTCACTGTGACCTGTCCTCATCAGGCGTGATGGCTTTGCCCAGTTTGACAGGACAACCATGCGTCTCACTGCCCGTTGCTTTAGGTGAGCATCTGCAAAAAGACTGGGTCATAATCCAATCACTCTGGCCTCCTTCACCTGGCCTGACGTGCAATGTTTACTGTCTCTCCTTCGTTGCAGGACTTTTTGTTTGTTGAAACTAATGTCAGTGGACGATTCCTCGACATAAGGACGGAGACTGAATGCAGATGAGAATGCACACAAACAGGAGCAGGAGTCTCATGACGGTGCCTGTTTGATTAGATCTAATCCCAACATGTAGATTTGAAGATAAGCCATTAGCACAAGGAGACACAAGACCATCACCTCAGGACAATCAGATATAAGTCCCTGGTCAAGCAGAGCTGTTTCTTCTAATGATTAAACTTGACCTTTACCTTTTGCAACGTATTCACACCAAGACAGACTCTGTTTCACCTTCGTCTGCCACTGGGAGAGATGCTGACAACTGACGCAAAACCACTTTCCCCGTCCATCGCAGGAGAGGACTTTCTGGCAAATTGTTTCCGCCTCATTTCCCAGTCAGCCTGTGTAACTGAGTCCTGTCTCGGGCCAACCTGTGCCGACAACCCCCCGCTGGACTTCACACGCTCACACACACCCTCACATTAGCTGCATGCAGTTTGAAATCAAACATGATGTCGTTGGATCTCCTACACTGGCTTTTCAAATCTTGATTGACTTTCTTCTGCCCACACTCTGTCTCCCCGTCTGCCAGCCAGCCCTCTGGGCTTTTTAACGTCTTGGTATGGACAAGAAAAGATGGCAACAATAGTTTAGAAAGACAAGTCCAGTCACAGCTGTGTCTAATAAAGCTGGGAAAGAAAAAAAAAACAAAATACAGTTTTCTCCTTTTTGATGTAAAGTGTTCATTAGGAATTATCCCAGAGTGTGTACAGAAAGAAAGAAAGAAAAAAAGAAAGAAAAACCGAAAAATACAGACTATAAAAAACACAAAATGTTGTTAGACCAGACATGATGGAGGGTTTAGAGACACTGGAGGAACTGGAGACAGAGCTGGAGGTGGAGGAGTTAAAGATGCTGCTGAGATTCTCTTTAGGAGAGACAAGGATGGACAGGTTCAGGAATGAGGGGATTAGAGGGACAACACAGACTGGAAGGTTTGGAGAATAAAGACAGATTAAGATGGTTTGGACATGTCCACTGTCCCTCCTTTGGACTCAAAGGAGGGACAGTGGATACATTGGTAGAAGAATGATCCTGGAGAGTGTTAAAGCAGCTGCTCTGTCAAAAGGCTCCTCCCAAAAGATGCCCAGAACTCAAACTAAACACTGCATTTATATCCCAACTTGATGGGTCTTTTTGCATTCATTCTAAATATAACCAACAATCCAACAAAGTGAACCAGTGTAATTTATTATCTCCGTGTTTGGAAAGCAGAACTGGCCACAGGTGTGGATGAATGGGGCTCAGGTGTTTGTGGGTGGAGCCAGAGAAGGCGCCCGCCATGAAGAGAAGATGTGATGACAAAAAACAATCCCTCATCAACTCAAATGTCTCCAAGTCTCCCTGATTTTTTTATTGCACTGTCACACATTTCAATAATTTCCTTTATGTAGCGACTCTGCTGCTGAGATAAGAAAAAAAAAAAATATTTATATGATGCTGCAGACAGAAGTGCTTTGAGTGATATTACAAGGAAATAAATCTGTCAGCAGCAAGTGAGCAGTGAATGCATAAGACGGGATCTGGTGTTATTCTGGGACGACTGCAGGGCTGGGCGTGCACACGCAGAGAGGAGAAGAATTTACATCTTTTATTTTTTTCCGTCACAAAATCCAAACGCAAAGTCATTTGTTATTATAAACCTTGGTGAAAGAAAACAGAGGAAGTCAGAGGGAGCGCGGTGCAATAAAACAGTTTTCTTTCTTTTTACCCCTTCCATACACGTTTCCTTTCTAGTCTTTATGCACAGAAAAAAAAATATATAAAAAAAATCTTCTCCATTTTTGCAGGTGTTCAGATCATGCCTGTCAGATGTGTGATACAAAGCCCGTGGTATTTCTATTGTAAAAATCTCCACACGTTCATATGCATAAAAGAACGTGTTGTTTGAATCAGGTTTGAGAAGTTTGAAGTCATTGCACACCTCTACGCTCATTTGCTGGACGAGCGTATCTGAAGTACACAGTTGCTCCATTAAGGAACCGCAGGAACGCGTTTCATGGAGAATTGACTGGATTAGGTGAATATCCATCCTCTTCAAAGGTGCTGCAATTTATTCCTGCTGAGAGAAGAAAAAAAATGGAAACACAGCTCCTCAGTAGTCAACTGAAGAACAACAGAGAAGGGAGATGATAGGGAAGCTGGAGACGTGTAGGAGACAGAAGTTTGAAGCCTAACACAAATTCTCATTAGGGTTTGGAAGGTCCCGCCATAGACGCAGTAATCCTTGGCAGGCACGCTAATATTTCCACAAGTCTTCATGTGTCAAGCACGTTTGGGTAGGTGTGAAAATGTGCACGTTTGTGTGTGTGTTGCTGTCATTAGGGAAAAAAAAAAGAAACAACCAAATTGGAGCTGACACATGAACAGCACTCAGCAGAAATGTGACGGAGGAGGACGCACACCCACGTGAAGACGTTAGCATCTGGAGGAAACAACAACAGACCTGTGATTAGTTAATGCACGCTCAGATCCAATCACACCCACACCGGCTTTATTGTGGAGTTGGATGAAGGTGGTGGTATGGGAGGGTGGAGGGGAGGAAGGATGGGCAGAGCAATTCAGTGTTTACTCCTTTCCAGATTTTTCTGTTTCTTAGCAACATATTTTCTTTTTTTTTTCTTTTGGCAAACACACACAGAAAAATTGATATCAGAACATCGGGCAAACATGTTTACAAATTGAAAACCAGTTTCTCTCATTCACTCACTGTCTTGGTGGTGAAATAAAATTGTCGTTAAATCAAGTTTTTTCAGGCAAAGAGGACAAAGCTGTGCTGAGAGTTTTGAAACTACTGACGTCTTAAATGCTTTGTGATTCATTTAAATACAAACACTTTTAAATGTTTTTTCCTGAGTGTCATGACTGAACAGTTTGTTGGAAGAATAGTTGTAGCCCAGTGGTTAAGGAAGTGGATTTGGGTCCACAGGGCTTCAGGTTCCAATCCACCAACTGTGGGGTTGCCACTGAGGTGCTCTGAGCAAAACACCTTCCCGACCCACATGCCTTGTTGTGGGCTCACAGGTTCTGTGACTGTGGATAATCGAATGAGAAGATCCATACCAGGTGCACAAAACTTGACACGCCTACATGGACACACCTTCCAGCTCCTGTATGAGGCCACAGTTAAGTTAGCTTTGGGTTTGATTCAGGAGAGGCTGTTCCTGCCATCCTCCATCAAATAAACTATAGGCAACAGTGATGATGGGGACACAAGTTCAGGCCTAATCACCATGTTGGTGGTGGCATTGGAAGAGGATCTCTAGTGTTGAAAGGCTGATCTTTTCCAATGACTGGAAAAATCTCCTGTTAATGTAAACCTCATGCCAGCGCCATCTATTGGCACAACTTATAGGTAACTATTACGCCCAGTTTATATATGAAAAAGTTGACAGAGGAATTGGTAGGGAGGTATAAATAAATCCTTATCCAAGTGCTGCGCCTATTTTGCAAAACCATTTTTGGTTAAGACAGCATCTAGACTTGAACGTGGCTTCAAAGACTGCCTTTGATTACACTATTAACAGAAATATTTACTTAAAAAGAATAAAACAGATTGAATTTAAATAACTGTATGTGATTAACATCACAGAACTTTTTAAACAGATGGAATGATTCAACAGAGAATTAAAAATGTATGAATTTGGAAGATTTTTTAGGAGAATCACATCAAGGATGTTTGGATATCGAATGTGTTTCTGGTGCATAACTAACACGAGTTTAATGATGATATTATGGTGTGTATTTGCAGCAATAAACCAAGAGCATCAACTCCGTGGATGTGACCTGGACCTACAATGTCCCACGTTGGGACCGGTGCAATATCTACCAAATGAAAGAGACTGACTTGAAGTCATACATAATTCCTGGTCAAAGAGCCTCTCAGGGCCCTGGGATATCAGACAAAGTGGACATAACTTTATTTTATATTCCTACAGTAATGTAAGCTTTTTATCCATTTCCTTTTCTTAGCACTTTCCTGACCTTTGGTGGAAGACAACCAGCCTTAAGTGTGTAGCACTAGTGCCCTGGTACTGAACGCTGCAACCCTGAGGAAATGCTAATAGACAGCTGGGACTGAGAGCAGAGCAGTTCACATTAGCCTTTCCTGGTGAATAAGCCTATATTTAGGTCTAATATGATTCAAAGACTGATATAACGCTCTGCGGAGACCGCCTGCTGCTGCGGCTGCTGCTGCTGCTGCTGCTATGAGGGGGACCGACTCTTCAGAACACACCAGCAGGGGCCACAGAGGTGCTGCTGCAGGATTACATTCATCAAGTGCACCAATGGGAATGCAGAGTGTGTTAAGATATGGTTCTCTACTGTACATAAGGTGCAAAGGCTGCCACCACCCTGACTGATGGTGTTATGATAATGCAGGTTATAATGAATGCATTTTCCTGTGCCTTCATTAGGGGGACATCACAGTCCCACCCACGCACTCTGTACAGCTGCACATTATGTCCATCACAAGGGAGCATGGAGGGGATGCAACGTTTGGTTCCAGGTCCAATAAACCAACACATGTAATTGTGTTTGTGATTCACAGCAGCAGGCTGATTAATCATCTCCACTGGTCCCACAGCCTGAAATATGGAGAAGTCATAAGGACTAGGGGAGAAAAGACAAGTTTGGTCTTTTATGTATGATATTTCTTAATCAGAGCGAGAGACAACACAGCTGTAGGTTTGTTACAGTTCTTCAAAACACGTGCATTCTCATTGACTTCCAGAGAGAATAATAAAGTTAATCTGACTAATCTAATCTACTCCCACACTGTATGTCAGATGGACAAAAAGCATTGGAACTCAACTGGTCTGGCTTCAGGAAATGGCTGAAACAAACAAAATGATGAAACAACTGCTGATATAACTTGGACATTCAAGTAGACTCATCACCTGCAGGAAGGTACAGTGTGGTGCAGCGTAATTTGGGTGGCAGTTTTGGAGAGTGACCTGGTAACAGATGAGCAGGTGAAGATGGATGGATAAAAGTTTGTTGGACCATTTTGCTTTCGTTAACCCCACAGTTTGTCCATGCCTGGGTTAGAGGCTACAGCAGTTCCCAGAAAAACAATGGGCCAAGTTCACCTAAACAGTGTCCATTATTGGGCCACATATAGACCAAACAAGGATACATCTGGAAAAGCAGATCTTAAAGTCGGATCCACCTTTTTTGTCAGGAGGTTCCCAGTGGGTAAGTAAAGTGAAGAATGATTGGAGCGGCAGTTATTGGGACGACTGTCAGCTCATCTGTACCAGTCACTAAGGCAGACAGGGTTGAATGCACTGATGTTCTGTGGGGAAAACTGTGCGACACCTTCCTGTGAGTTAGTTTTCAACTGAAATCTTAATCTAACAAATAGTAGATTTCTATAAAACACAAAACTCATTTCTACAACCCAACTGAAGAAGAATTAACCAGTGAACTCAATAGTGTTGCCGCAGCAGCAGACTTGACCTCCACAACTGCAGGGAAAAAAAAACAAACAAAAAAAAAAAACTCTGATGTCTGTTCTACATTACAAAGAGAAAGTTTGATCAGTCATGTAAAATAAGGTTGGAAATCTGCTTCACAGTGAAGCACGTCCTTGGTCTGAGTTACATTATTAACTGGGTACTGTTTATGTTGCATTGACCATCAGGTAAGAACCTTCATCATCAAAGGCCAGGTCCAACCATTCAAGCAGACACTGTTTCAAAGCTTCATTTAAACAAGTATTCTGTAATGAAAATATGAAAAAAAATAAAAATAAACACATTCAATCAGGGACCGTTTCACACCCATCAACATTTTTTTTTTATTTTTAGAACTCTATTAATCCCTAAACACAATCAGGATGCCCTCACCGACGACAAAATTTGCATCTGCCTCACTCGGTCTCGGCATTTGGCCATGGCTTGTCAGCACTTTAGTAAAAGGGCTTTTCACGCACAGACACTATAAAGCCTGCGCTGGTATCTGCAGCAGACAGAAAAGCTCTAATCCTCCTTACATCCATGCACCTTTTTGACTGTAGGTAAAGCGAAAATAAGAAACAGATACAGGGTCCAAACTTCTATCCCCTCCCTCCTCTGCAGCACCGTGGCCGGGAGCACACACACACAGAGCGGTGGTAACATTAATACTGACAGTTTGCATTCAAAGACAGAGTAACAGATTAGAGCAAGTGTTTAAAGCCTGATGCAGATGTGTGTGTTCAGGTGTGCATCTTTAACACAGGCCAACAGGGCTTTCCAGCTTGAAGCCCGGCAGAATCTCATGCACACATGCACCACACGCATCCACACTCCAGCTGAGAACACAGGCCTCATTTAGGTTAGCACGGGATTAGCCACGACCAGCACCCACAAACACGGGAATTAAAATGCAAATGAGAACAAGGCTTTCACGAGAGGCGTGCAACAAGATGAGGAGGGAAAAAAAAAAAAGCATTTCTGAGGTATGGCTCTAGTGTTTACATCACTGGCTTTACTGGGGTTGTGTTCATTACAAATATTTTGGAGATATCTCCAGCTACTTTGAGCAGATCAAACCTTTTTGTGATATATATATATATATATATTAACCGGGCATCATAGGCATAGTAGTTTTATTCTCCTTGGTATTTCCCTTTTTCAGGAGTTGCCACTGCGAGTCAACAATTTCCATTTTCCCCTGTCCTCTGGTAGAAGAATGATCCTTGAGATGGAGCTACCATCTCCATCTAGTTGAGGATACAATGATATCCACTGTCCCTCCTCTGAACATGTCCAAAACATATATGGAAAGACATTAGGTATGCTTCAACCCAGAGGAAGACAACACAGCCAGCAATTTTAACAATTTTAACATTTAGAAAAATAATAAAAAACACATATTGTAAGTGGCTAAATCAGCTCAATCATGTTTGAAAACACTGAATCATTTTTAAATGTCATCAGATTTAAGCTAGTTTTCTTTTCTTTTCTTTTTTTTTGAAGAGAGGTAGTGTTGGTATCACAGTCCTGACATTGACAAGGTTACAGAAAATGTAGGCAATTATAAGTTTTCACGCTGCTAACTGCCCTCCAGCCAAAAACATAGCTGCAAATTAATCATCTTAAAATGGCCCAAACTAAAGGTTACCCATAATCCACCAGATCATTGTCTTGATGCTAGCGTATGCCCACACTCACATCGGTACGTGCGCAGTGTGAGCGTGTGCAGATGCCCCTTCTGGTCTCCTCTGCTGTCCTCTGAGTGGACTTAATGAAAGATAATGAATAAATCCATAAGTTAATTTGAAAAGAGGGATCCTTGCAAAGGCAGGACAGGACGTCCCTCTGAATATGTGCATAGATTTTAAGTGGGGACGGCGTCTGAGGGTAGGGGGCGGTAAAGAGACAGGCAAAACAGCAGCTCGATGATAACAATCAGTTGGACACTTCAGGGAGAAATTATTTATCCCAAGCTTTTACTTGTTGAGCATCTGAGGACTAAGTGTTTTTTTTTTTGTTTGTTTGTAATCCTGTAGCCGGCCAAAATGTGGCAAAGAAACAGAGTGTTAAAATAATTAACAACCTCACGCTGAGCAGGGTGGTGTCAGCAAACCCACTTTGTTTGTCAGAACCACAGACTAATACATAATTTAGGTGCCACTTGTGGTGCCTCTGAGTGGGAGGAAAACAAATTACAGGTAGTGGAGACAAAATACAGACGTTTTCACTGGTCGGCTCTCTTTTTAATTAAAAATAAAAGTGCATGAAGAGGGGAGTCAATTCATTGTTTGGCAAAATAGCAGCTGATATTTCCTCATCAAGTGTGAAGCCTGTTGATAACACAGAGAATAAGAAGTTATATCTGCACCACAATGTTGCGGTTAGTAACACAATGTATGTTACAGATATTATGATTTTTGCATCCATTCTTGGGGCAATATAACATTTTTATGCATTTAATCCTAGCACGGCAGCTGAAGGCAACAGACACACACACACACACACACACACACACACACACACACACACACTGGTCGTAGTCATCGATACCAGATCAGTCTTCTCTAGAAGGTTCTGACCACAATGACTCCCATTCACATCTGGACATTTGATACAAAACCTGCTCATTGACCTTTTTGATCAGTTTCTGTCTAAAAAGCTGTGACCAAAACAACTCTTCACACCTTTGTCCACTGAACCAGTCTGTGGGGTTTGTTTTGATTGGTATTAAATTGATCATTGGAAACAACCATCCAATCCTAATGTCAGAGTCATTATGTCACTGTAAGAAGAGCATTCATCAAGAACGACACCTTTTTAAAGACATGGGATTTCATGCTCCATTTAGACCCATGATAGCTGGATATACAGGGTAACACAGCATCCACAGTCACATTTAGATTGAAGAACTTTGTGAGAGAGAGTTTTGTCCCACATCACAGAATCTGATTTGTATTCCACACAGATCTGGGATCAGCTCTTTACTGTGTTGTTGTAAACAAGTGAGATTCACGACAGGCGTATTTGTCGACTGGGCATGTAATCCTGCAGCTTTCCTTAAAAAATGAGTCTGTTGGCTCGTCTGATACACTGGCAGACGGCTTCCTTGTCAAATTGCAACAATCGCACCGCAAACAGACAACTTAGTGAAGAGGGTCACATTCCCAATCACAGGCAGACACAATCTTACACAGAGCAGTGTCCCAACCCTGATATGATGCTCAGGGTGATGACAGTATGAAGTCCTGCTCTGATTGAGGTGTCTGTCATCAGCTGAGAGAGACAGGAAGCTGAGGTTGGAGGTGGAGGGTGAGGAACATATATCTATATATATGTGTGTGTGTGTGTGTTTGGCACAGTGACAGCTAAGCTCATGGCACACAGACTCTCCTGATGTCTGCCCATGTGTCTGCTTCACCTTCTCTCTGTCCTCTGTCTCTCCATCCATCTGCCTGCGAGCCTTTTTCAACCTCTGGTCGTTTTCATCTTTCACTCACTGAGAGTCAACTTCTTTTTTTTTTTTTTTTCCCTCCAACCCAGTCTCCCCTCTGCAGCTGTGTCATTGGACGGAGGATTTTCACAGCATCAATAAGAAACAACAGACATCCATGATGGGGGTTTAGTGAACATACACCCCATTCACTCTGACAGCAAACAGGTACAAGTGTGTGTGCATGTGCTCATGCACGTGTGTAAGTCACTTTGACCGCTGCTATAAATGAAGCCATTTCACAGGTTTTGATGGACATGGTTTGGCCACAGGGCCCTGGACTAAACAAACAAACAAAAAACTGGTCATTGAACATCAGACTGTTGACGAGATGAACGACAACTATTCCAAACACCTTTATGACAGTCAGACAACAGAGATGGAAGGTCATATCAGTCTAATTAGTATGGACTTCTTTACTGGACTAAACCTGTACATATTTACCATCAGATATTACATATATTTAAGAAACCAGTTTTAAGGAAATCCAGAGAAGCAAGAAAACAAGATGCATTTAACATTGAGATACAAGTCATCAATGAATGAGGGTTAAAAAAAAAAAAAAGTATAAACAAATGAACTGTTGTTCCACATTTGGCCCACAGCTTTAACTTTGACATGTATTTTAAACAAACAACAAAGAAAATATTATCATTTCCAGCCATCAGGACGAGGATTACGTGCAGAGAATGTTACAATTTAGTCGCCATAGCAACATATATAGCCTTTACTCAATCTTCAGTGTCGGAACAAAATTCATTCTGCAGCAGTGGGGGACACAGTATGACTGTTGGCCCCAAAATCATGTGAATAATAATGCAATGACCATGAAATTGTCTAGTTGAGGAATTCACACCAGCATTATCTCATTCATCTTTAATGGGAGAAAGGATTAGGATTGAGATTTTGAAATCCTGGTTGTTCCAGAGTTGACAATCCTCTACAAGGAAGGAGTTTTCTACTGGAAAGACTGTCATTTGACCCAAAGCATTTTTAAAGGGAGTAAAGTATATATATATATATATATATATATATATATATATATATATATATATATATAGACCACATGGATAAATAAATATGCATTTAGACAACAAGACACCTGCCTCCTGCATGTTATCTGATTCACAACAAGGAACCCTCTGGAAAATGTAAAAAAGAAAATTTAAATCAAATCAGCCTTGATTTCCTTCACCACCTGGAAAATAAACAGTGTTCATTTTGCTCTTTGCTTTGATTGTGAGGAAGTTTGACACGTTGCCCTGTGATACGGCTGACGATTTTAACGTATCTGTCTCCACAGACACATTTCCTTGTTTAGCTACCGGTACGTGTTGACTCTTGGGCTGAAAATATCAGAGGTTTATTAAAAAAAAAATGACCTGGATCAACATCACAGACGCCACATGCCGCCTCATTTTGGCTCTAGTTCACAGAGCAAACAGCATTTATCAGCCGCCGCACGACAAACCCGTTCACTGCAACAGTACATTTTGCCAAACACATCACATAACCTCCAGTCTCTCCCAGGTATCCCAGCAGCCTGCACTATTCTTAGGCTCTGCTGTCTATCCTGTCCACAGTCTCTGTGAAATGAAGGTCATATTTCCTGTCAGTGATGGGGTCAGTCCCTCTGAGGTTGTCCTACTCTGCAGCCTTTAAATGTGACTTAGTGTGTTTCACAGCCCTGTGGTGAGGGTGGGTTTCTGTGCATGTGTAACAGACATGCAGAAATTAATAGAAATCACTTCATGTTTTGGTGCCAGCACCATGGGCACAACACATGAACAGACAGTTTTTTTATTCAACAGGGTGGGTGTCTGACCTTTATATAAAAATGATACTCAGAGTTTGACTGGTGAACAGAGCTGATGCTAGGTTCCCCATTGACTGTTGGTGGCCACGCTAATTGTTTTAGTATGCTTGTCGTAGTGTTTGCCAAGTCGCACTCTGCAGAGCCACAGATTTGGCCAGTGCATGAGAGAGTGTTGGACAACAGGGCTGTGAAATACGCCAACATCCATTTGACTGCTTGGCCATAATACAGAAGCAGTAGAGAAGGGAGGGGCCGGAGTAATAGATGAAGTGATGGAAGAAAAAAAAACAAGTCGATTGGGGCCATTTTTTAGAGTAGTCAGAGAGGGAGCTAGATGCAAAATGGCTGCATATAATATTCCTATCAGTATAAAAAAATATATTTTATTCAAATCCCATGAATGAACGGACATTGCTGAGCAGGGATTTACATCAAAATCAATAGTAAATGATTTGCCATTAAATTTATTCCCCTTTCCCTGAACTGTATTCCCACTTCCTCCTCCCTTTTCTAATTCAGGCTGATTGCTCTTTTCTTCCTCAGCTGTAAATCTTTAACATTTTCATTGCACTCACATAAACAGCAGATGTAGCATCTGATTGTCATCTGAGTGAAGGGACTGCACAGAACCTGAACCTCAGCGCACCAAAAAAAAAAAGAACAAAACCAGCAAATGTCATATAATCTGTAGCACTGACTTTTTAATAAGATATTTCATTGCTTAGCTGCCATTTCCATATTAAGTGCAATATTTCAATTGCTGAAACCCTTTAGTTGCCAAATGTATTCAAGTCAAGTGTTTCAAGGCCCACAGTAAAAGACAACCTTTATGACGCTCAATTGAAATTCTTAAGTGTTCAACGAGTGCCCAAGCATCTACACTTATTATTCAATCTGCAGTGAAACAAAAGTGATTTGGCTTAAAGCAACAACACTGAATCAGTATGACATAATCTCCAATGACAATTGGCAGTTGTTGGTTTTTTTTCCATGTTGTCTTCAGACATCTAAAAATTCCATTGACCGCGAAGTTGCAGAGAAAAAAAAAAAAAAAAAAAAAATCTTTACATCCTTTTGTAGAAGCCGCATTGAAGAAAACCCCAACATCAGGGAACAAAGAAAGTCATGCTTTAAAACCGTTTCTTTTGGAAGAAACTTTTCCATATATATATATATATATTTTTTTTTTTTTTTTTTTAAAGGAAAGGTCTGAAGAGAACAATGCCACAGAGTGAAGAACGGGCAGAGCACATACATACCATCGCTCAGATATAGTGGGCTTTGCTGTGTCAACAATGGCTTAGGTTCCAAAGTTTGACAAGATTACCCACATCCCCACTTGAACCTAAAAGTCATTCAGATAGTGCTGAAGACTCTCTGATTAAATATGTCTTTGAAAAATCAAGGGTGTGTGAAGCACTAGCCAGAAGCCAAGATCAACATCAGAGGAAGTGTGTCAATTACTAAATCACATATGGTAAGAGGTCACTGTAGAAAGGTGAGGCGTTGGCTTAAGGCCTTCTTCAAACCATAAAACATCTGTTCATTATTCCACAGCCGCCGTCTTGCTGTATGCCCGGAACAAATGTGTACTTTTGCAAAGATTGACCATAATTCTCCATGCGATTGTACGGGCACTACACTGAGTGACGGCTAAACAATTAAATCAGGACCCGACCGCGGGGGATTCAGACATGTAATCTGGAGGAATGTCATGTGGGCAGTTCTTTAAAAACATTGTTAATTAATTTCCTTTTTATCGTAAAGAGACAAACCCGGTGAAAGCAGGTTAAAGTCCAGCAGTTAGACTTAAATTCAGAACTAGAAATTGTTTGTTTCAGTGTTTGGTTCAAGATTGTGTTCCTTCTGCTCATAATAACAACAGTAGGTTTGTCTCAATGACTGACACATGTCAACATCACCTAAGAATCAAACATGTCAGACTGTTTTCACATCATATTGGCCATATTGGTAAGAGAGCAGAAGATCTCATGGAGAATATGATCATCACAGCACGGTTCAAGAAGTGACTTGTACCGACGACTTTCTTCTTCACACAACTGACTTCTTCTTCACCATCAGAAACTACAACCTTTAGACCAGCAACACAACAGCATACACAGTAGCATCAAACACAGCAACAAAACCCCACTTTCACAGACCCACTGACCAAACAAAAGCAGTATGAGGGACACAGGTGTATAAATACCCAAGGCACCAGGTGAGATGAGTGAGACTAATGAAGAGGCTCAGGACACAGGTGAGGCTGATGACACTCATTAACCTGAGAGAATCAAACTCTGAAAATGTGCCTTGCACACATTAGCTGTCTTCTGTGTATAATTTAAAAACTGAGGGAAGTTTTTTTTCACATGAGGTGCAGTTCAGTACACAAACACCAAAGACACTAGAAAGTGTCATCAGTAACTAAACAAATAAGTTAACGACCTGATTCGTTTTTGATTGTCGGACCAACTGTACTTTATAGACCAAAAATCCCTTTTTAATATTTAAATGGTTTGCAGTGATGGGTTGACAGAGGCCCAAGAGCCACAAGTTGAGACTGCGATTCTACATAAAAGTAAGGTAAGGTACACAACTTCGGTGTTCAGGATACAACTGACTACATCGTAAAGTTAGAGGATCATTTACGGTGTTGCAGTGAGTGAGAAAACAAGAGGAAAAACATAGTTAAACTGTGCAGTGATGAGTCAGATCTCTCCACAGTGTTCAGAACAACAAATGGAGCTGGTCATATTTCTGGTGAATCACTTTCTCTGCAGTCATGAGGGATCAGAGCAGGTGGTTAATCTGAAAACGAGCGTACAGCACTTTTATTTGCTAATTGGATCGGTTCTCGCTGCCTGGAAATGTTTATACGTGCAACAAATAAAAGAGAATCAATTAATTTTGAACTGTTTTCCAAGACGGCAAACAAATTTCCTTAACTTTATGTGAAAAAGAGATATTTTCTTAAACAGAAAAAGGAATCATGCTGTTTGGTGAGATCCTTGCAGTGAGACACAATGAGAGAATTTTTCCAGAGTTTAACACTCATTAGCCTTTGCAATGTCATGGAAGTGCATCAGATACCATTGTGTTGATAATCTGTAAACTGTGCATGTGAAATACCAATTTTGCATAAATAACCTGTGACTTAATAAAGGGACAAATTATCACCTTTGACATTTACAAAGGTATTTGTCAACCTCATTGTATTCTTCCTACATGCTCAATCACATGGAATTCTAATGTATAGTGGACGTCTTTTTAGCGGAACCCTCTTAAGGTAGGCCTTTGATAATATCTCCATGAAAACTTGGGACATGTCCTAAGGGAGTTTGGAGATGTTGAGTCCAATCAGATTATTGTTCCATTGTTGACGCAATTGTCCGATGCTGTAGCTCTGAGGTCTTGCGTGCATATTGTGGCAAGAAGACCTGGACCTTCATTGTGGAAACAACCTCAAGAAGCTTAAAAGGAGACGATTAAGCCTTGATAGCTTGGGATACTCCACATATATAGACAAGCCAAGCAGATAGCTGGTAGTTGTGGATGCGAGAACTTGGAGGCTTTGGAGGATTATCAGTCCGCCTTGAAGAAATTCTGGCAAATTATCCAGGGCCTCTGAAAAGGCACCCAGTGTCCGCCTATCTGTGTTGTCATTGGTTCTGGTGAGCTGCTCCTCTCTCTGAGGATCTACTTAACACCACTGACATGTCTTCTGTAGATGAAGTAGAGGCAGTGGACTGGGCAGATGGTCTGTTCATCTCCAGTGCTGAAGTCACTGAGTAAGTTTTCTTGGTGGCAAGGAAACAGAGAAGGATGAGATACGCCTGAGTAACTGAGGACGAGTAACTGAAGTCTCTGGATGTTTTGGGGCTGTCTTGATTGACACGCCTCAGCAACATGTGCTAATCCTTGTCAGTACCCCTCGATTGGCAAACCA
Source organism: Paraplagusia blochii (assembly GCA_016785265.1). NCBI lineage: Eukaryota > Metazoa > Chordata > Actinopteri > Pleuronectiformes > Cynoglossidae > Paraplagusia > Paraplagusia blochii. Next base: position 715,271 of record JAFBJS010006273.1, read on the forward strand.
GGGTGGTGGTCCCTATCCCTATCTTTTTAAAGAAAGGGAACACAACTGTGTCACTCGAGGTCTTCTGTTGGGGATATCCCTGGACAATGGGGTTGGGACCCTTTGTTTGTGGCTGTTTAGTCCTTACAAACAGAGCAGGAGCTTCTCCTTTGAAGAAGCAGCTACATCTGCAAGACGACCTGAGGATTGATTACTACTGAACCCTTCTTGATCGAGTCCTTCTACAGACAAAACTATGGTTGCACCATGGACTTTCTGTGTCTCCAATAGTGGCACAGTCCTAAATGAAGGAAGTGGAGAGCTGGGCTTTGCTCTCATACATGGGGGCAGTTTGCAGTCAACAGTTTTGCTTCGTGGATAACAGATGGGTAAATAAAGGTCCAGGAGATCAAGGGCTTTGCAGACCACATCAACTTTGTGGACAGAAAAATCAAGTTCTACAGAGAAGATGTGAAACCACAACAACCTTGCCGTTTTGGTCTGTGTTATTCACATCGCATAAGGCAAATTTGATAGATCAGTACAGGAAACCAACACACACCGACCAGTACGGTACCTCCGATAGGTATGGCACCTGGACAGACACCAAACCCACCACAAATATAGACAAGATGAAGGGACGGGGACTCTTCAAGGCGACCCTCAAGACCTGTGGTTTATCCCAGGTGCCCCTTTCACCGACACAACAAGGCCCACAGAGAGGACGGAAACAGGAAGAGCAGTGTCATCATATCTTACATCACAGGGGTTTGGAGAAGTTCAACAGAAAGGGTGAAGACACAAGCCTGACGACATGGCTTATGCCATCAAGTATAGTAAAAGTGTACCTTTATATTGGGAATAGCAGCAGGTTACACATATCAGAGAGGCATGTGACCGAATACACTCTGACGATGACACTAACGACCCATTTCCCGAAGGATACTCTCGAGGGATTACTTTAGTTCTATTTATTTATCTATCTATTAGCCCTCTAAAGAATCACCATGTCGCCCAATAGGAGGGACCAGAATCGTAACCCGACCTGGTCGACCCAGATGATGAATACAATCATAATGAATCATGAATCCACGGAGAAAGGCAACGTTGTTTGTCTCAATTCACACAAAGCAATGGCACCGTATCAGGAACTGATGTGTGATAATCAAATTTTAGACAATGCGCCACATTCTGCAGACATACAGTAATATACCCCACAATTACGTATCTGCCCGCAGTACCGCCCGACCCCTGTATGATTCAGTGTCGACTTAGCCTTTAACACAGATGCTGCAGCCATATTAAATGCCATATGACCCGATCCATCATAGTTACATGGCATTTCAGCACTTTAGGAGCGTTAACAAGGCTGAATGTACGTCAGGGCCCAGTCTGCCATAATAACGTGGCTGTGTGACACAATGGAGGTGTTTTGTGTCCTATTCAATGTCTGAACTGTGGTCATCTTTCAAATATTGGACGAATTATAGACTGCTACTTATTAAGCTTTAACAGTTTTTTTCTTTGTAGAAGGCCATTCTGTTCAATCTGCATGGAGCCAGACATAGAGTTACACACACACACACACACACACACACACAAACACACACTCCTGTCCTCTCTACTGCAGAATCTGCTTCAACAAGATAAGTGCAGGACTTGTAATTGTGCGAGGCTCCTCATCTTTCCGCGCTGACTGATAATAGCACAGTGAATGCCTCCTGCTCATTACGCTCCTCTTTGTTGTTCTCACTGCAAAGCTGACTTATTTATTTATATATTCATATATTTTCCCATTCCAAAAGACAATCCTTGAGGTTTAAAGTCCCCCCCTCCACCACCACCACCACTGCTTCTGTAAACATAGAACCAGCGCATGGATGTTTTACCAAGTCACGTTGAATAAACCAATGAATAAATGAGTGCTGACAGTGGGGCACTTTAACGTAGAGTCCTTAAAACTGCATGCTGGCATCTAATAATAAGGTATTTGGGTTACATCAAGTAAAATTCTTAAACTGGTTCCTAACATGAAGGAAAACCTGTCCTTTGTGCCTGCAGTATTCATGGAAATAGTCTGGACCACTCCGACTGCAGCAGCAGCAGCAGCGACTGAGGCGAGAGAATAAATGTCAACTCTTCACCTTCATTTTTCCTTGAATAGAAAACACTCCATATTGAATGGAGTACGCGTATGCTTTCGTTTGCCTTTATCTATTTGACAAACAGCCTAATGTTTGGCAGTGCATCTTCCACAGATGCAGCCATAGAGTGGGAGCACCAGTCATAAATGTTCTAAATCAAGCTTTTATTTAGCTTGTTTCGCTTGTTATATGCGGAAAGTAAAAAAAATCTTCTATTCCTTCAGATGTAGCATTATATCCTGCTAAAAAGATCCTTGTGCCTCTCTGTACACAAGCAGTCAGCTGTCAAGAAGTATTTTGTCATTCATTTTGCTTAAAATGAAAAAAAAAAAAAAAAATTGCAAATGGAGGGCATTCAGGCTGAAAAACATTACAGCTACTTCGTACCTTTGCACATTTCAACCTTCAACCATGAAAAACCATGTGTCCAGGGGGGAACCGCCAGGTCATAGACATGCTCCGCACATCCCATCCTTTGGCTCAGGGGCAGGGTCCAGTCTGTTATAAAGAAGCAGCACAGCTTGGAGGTCACATTGTATTTCCCTGTCCAGCTTTCACAAAAGATGGCTAAACCATCTCTATTGCCCACTCCTGCCACACAGCACTGGGCAATAGAGAGGGTTGAGCAACAAACCAGCAAGCTGGAATCCTCTATGGTGTCCATACAAAGGTCAGTGGAGATAAAGGCGGTTCACATGCACAGAGAAATCCAGTAATTATACATAAAGAATTCTCAATCTAATGTGAGATTATTATTGAACATGAGGGACTTTAGGTCAGGATATACAAGGCCAGTAGATTAGAAAAGGAGAATAAAACAAGAACATCTCAACAGAGTTTGGTCAAAGTAATTAAATGAGAAAAGCAATCAACTCTGCTGTAAACTTCTCTAGTAGAATTGTGCCTAATAACATGGTTTGAGTGATGAAACCGTATATGAGCTGCGTAGTTAGAGAATAACAATAAAAGCTCCTGGATTTCAAATTCAGATGTAAAAACATGTTTGTTCAATTTCACCTGATGTAATTGCACACACACACACACAGATGCAGATCAGCCTTTGCCTTTAATTATAACAGAGATTCGTCATAAAGAGTAGTCTCTGAGGAGCCATGTATTTTAATTGCTTTGCCCATTATCTCTCACTATTTTTTCTTTGGTGAAATGCAAATCAATTTCAATTTTTATCTGTCGCAGTTCCATATGCAACCAATACTTAATTAACAGTTCTTCCTAAGTTGCTTATCATCACCCCACTGCTCCTAACTCATACACTGTAATCATACAATACACTGTAGTATAAATGGACCATTGTTTGATACTAGGTGAGAAACAGCAGAGGCTCTATACAGAGTACAGAGCTCTTCTATTGGGACACCTTTAACAGGGATAGGACGAGTTGATACATCCCTGTTTTATTTCAATCTAGATCCGTCCACACCTTGATACACCCTGGTGTGTATTTTAACTTCAGTTTAACTTTTTTTTTTGTTCAAAATTAATGAAAGCAGAAAAATTAGAAAAGAAATAAGGTAGTAACCAGGTAATAGTTTCAGATGCCATCATTATGGCACCAACGCATTCTTATCCTAAGAGGATTAGGGCGTAGAAAAGAAATAAAAAATAACAAAGATCACAGAAAGATCTCAGAAGGACTACATCAAAGTAGAGCTGCCCTCATGTGCAGCCATAGAAGGAGCATTTCTACAAGAACAGTCAGCCCAGCATTGGAGCTCAAGCAGATGGACAAGATCTTCAATTGCAGTTCGTCTTGGAGACACAAAGACCTGACAGAGTGAAAAAGTGACTTAAGTTGAGGTCATTGTCAGATCAGTCCATGTAGAACATATTGCAAATCATCAGTGGCCAACTTAGTACATGGTCCTCCACTTCTTCTGCCACAGCTAAACATCTCCTAAAGTTTCTGTTATCTGTCCCCTGTAGGTCAGAGGACAGAATACACTGGTACACAGAGAGGTTTCTGGGTCGCACTGTGGGAACTACCAACTGTCAACAAAAAATCTGATCCCGGACGCTTTGCATGTATTTGCACATTTATATAATGAATGAATTTAAAGTAGGTGGAAAGGCTAGAAATTTGGAACAAGATCTCGATGCATGAAAAGTTGAAAACTATATCATAAAGAAAAAAAAACACCTTTTAATGTCAGCAACTCATAAAGTGGTTTACATAGACATAAATTTACTTCTGGGAGATGGTTCCACCCCAATGTAAAAACATTATGTATTTGCCAGGTTCCACTTAAGAAGAATATAATGATAACAGTAAAAAAGGAAAAGCTTATAAGAGTTTCATTTAAGGGCTGATATCTGGACATGGTTCCATGGTTTTCTTGGCAGTTACTTAAATCACCTGTGTTCCTACCTCCATAACTATGACATTGCACAGTCAATAATATTAAGGCATCTGATGTTACCTGGTAGGTTGTATTTTTCCTGTTATATGAACAGGGAATTGAACACAATGACTGTACATGTGACCAGTATATGTATATGAGGGTATGTTAGTGTATAACACATGATTCATTAGCAGAAATAATTTCACCCTCACAGGTATTTTTCTCCATTAGCTGGTGTTTACAGAAATAAAGCTGTAAAGTGTGAAGATAAAGATAAGATGGTGTGTGTGTGTGTGTGTGTGTGTGTGGGGGGGGTGGGTGGGTGGGGGGGGACTGTATTGTGTGCTGACTTAAGCACACTTTTTAGTGAGGCATTAAGAAATTACTGTTAACGGATATTACAGTACAAGGGGACTATACCGGGTTCTCTGCAGCCTGATGCATATAAAAAATAGAAACACTTCTGAAATTTACAAAAGACCGGCAGATATTTTATGCTTTTTTATACAGCATCATCATAAAAAACATTCAAAATAAAGCAACTAAACAACAAATGTGTCTTGGATGGAGATGGTTGTTCATCTGCAGTATGAGAAGCCAATGCATTTTTGTGCATTTGGTGCTGAGTTCAGATACTAAATCAAAAGCAACTTGAAAACCATGTTTTTGCAAATCCATGGTGCATTTCAATTAAGATGATGGAGATTACTCTCTCGGACCAATAACCAAACTGCTAGAACAGCATTTCCTGCTAGAACAGCTAACTCCAAAGACCACACCGAGGTATTTCTGGATTTCAGTACAATACAAATAAATCCAACAGTTTTGTATATTTTTCTTTTCCCCAAACAAAGGGTGTTTGAAAAGTGGAGAGAAACTCAGACGACACAAGCAACAACCCTGCTCTGCACCTCCATAATTGCACGAGCTGTTGTTGTACGACGGGTTGAAAAATAAATCAGTAGACGTAGACATTTCAGGAACGCGTGTCCTTTCTTTCCCAGACAATGCAAGTGCTGCTTAGGCATTTTGGAGACAAGTGGAGACAGACTCAGCCGTCCCAGTCTGGTCTGTGTTCCACTGATGCTGCTGCTGCTCCACGGGCGGCTTCTTCTTTATTGGTATTTTTTTTTTTGCAAATGACATTAAAAGTGGTCCTACAGCTCACTTAGGCTGATGATGCCCCACTGAAGAACAAGTAGAATTTCATGGAGTATTTCATTAAGGGTCAATTCTGCAGTGATTGAAGCCATTCTTAGTACTCTCTTTCTGTGCTTTAATGTCCTTGCACTGACATGGCAATCATCCAGCACAGACCCTGAGTATGACATTGGACGCTCCGCAGCAGGAAGTTGTTGCTGCTGCCCTGAGTGCTCATCAAATAAAGTGTCCACTTAGACTCCATCCATCTAGATCACAGAGTTATTTTCATAACTTTTTGTGAAAATGTCCACTTGAGGACAGAAGCCTTGCAGTGAAGTCCTGTTATAATCCATTTTTTTACAGGATGTAATGAGGGAGGGGGGTTTATTGCTTGAAGATTGCAGAAGATCCCCCAAGGGGCTAATTATGGCTATCAAAGCAAATCTAATGGGTTGAGAATCAAACTGTGAAGGCTCAATCAAGGACTTGTGCTCCATCTCAAGGTCAAATGTCCTGCCATGCCTGACATCATCTTCGCTGCAGCCGTACCACATACAACAGGGACCACTGACATAACAGTGCATGTGTGTGTGTGTGTGTGTGTTAGATTTGGGCCACCGCAATCATAGGGACGGACAATTCCGCTCACAGCTACCGCCCTCCTTTCTGTGTCCAGAGAAGGACAATTGGTAATCCACCTCTACTGTTTACCGTCTGGTTGATGGTGCTCTTGAGACGCAGAGATGAAATGTTGGGGACAGCAAGGAAAGATAAAGCAGCAGTGGGGAGTGAGAAGGAGCAATGTCAAAGCAGAAAAAAAAAAAAAAAACTGTGGGTAAACAAGGGCAAGGGGACAACAGGGATGGAACTGGTGCAACTTTGTGTGTCTGTTTGCTCCTTTTAAGTTGCAGTGCGTCCAGTGTGTGTGTGTGTACAAAAGTGTGCCCATGTGCATGCCTGATGTATGAGTGTGTCACAAAAAAAAAAAAATCTAATGTGCCATGTGTGAAAAACAGCGAAAGGAAAAGGAAGAAACTCAGTAGGGATAATAGAAACACGGAGGAGGAGGAATGGGATGGCTGAAGCAGAAAACCACTAGATGGCACTCTTGAGTGATTTATTAATTCCTCCATCTTCTGTCTCTCCTCCCTCTTTTCCTCCCCTTCATAGGTGCTTTTTTTTTCTTTCTTGTTTTTTCTTTGACTCCAGTTCCCTCTCTCCATTTTTTTTTTACCTTCAAACTACAACTCCCGTGCACTCCTTCTTACCTCATTCTCTTCTTTCAGTGCACAGCATGTATGATGGAGCCAGTTACACAGCTGGGAAAAGAACACACAGAACTGCTCTGTTCCCATCAGCCTCAGCTTTGAGCCGTAGAGCTCATCAAATGACGGTGGGTTTAAATGATCGCCACCTGTGTTTAAGCACCGATGCAGATTTGTGGAATTGTTTAGAGTCTGTGGTGTGAGATGGTGGATCTGCACTGCTGTCCTGACACAGTGATGTGAAAGAGTGAGTATAACATGCATTAAATAACATTCTGCTCATTAGAGAAGATGGCACGTCAGAGAAACCTGTGAAAATGGATCCACGGCTCAAGGCTTGCTGTCAACCCAGTAGTGGAATTAAAATCTGTGTTAGTGACGCACGGATACAGAATCAGTGAAAACCAGATGTTTCTTCTTTTCTTCAGTCATTGCAAACACACAGGGCGACTTGTTGGTCTTCTTCATGGTTGCTGATGAAAATCAGCCCCCTCCTGCTAAACCTTTGATCCACAGTCTTTATATAGCACAGGAGCCAACAGGCATCGATTGAAGTGTAATGGTCAGTGACATTGTTACTGACTTTACTGATCATGTTAGACATTTTAGAAGTGCAAAAATAAACAAAGGCAGCCTCAGAGTTGGACTGGTTATATGGGGGTTAACTTGGATTTTTCATTGGAATTTTGATGCTGTGTGAGTTGGACGTGACTGGCAGATTTTTTTTCTTTTTTTCAACTGAAAGAAGCCAAGAACCGTGATACTGTAGGCATATAGTTAATAATCTCACTAGGGTTGAGGAAGTTACGGCAGCTAAACTGGAATATCACTCAAGTTAAAATATTTGGTGGCGCTTGTCAGGGTCAGCATGTTAACAGCAGTTACAACAACCGCTGCTGTGAACACAGTCATTTCTCAAAAATCAAGATCATTAAAGGAAAGTAAACTCCTTGTCATTGGGATTCACACCACTGCTCACAACGTGGGACGTTGGTAATATTGCTCTCTAGTTTCCATTGAATATCAGAGCTTTTAGTTTTAATTTGTCATGGCAATTAGTGTATAACTTGGCAATTATTTCAATTGATTAATTGCTGATGAAGAACAATATATTTCCCTAGCACTATTAATGGCACAAATGGACCCGGGAGACAAACAACAAGCTCAGATGACAAATCTATCTTTGTCCCTCAATCAATCTCGATGTACTACATTCTCTGTTTATAGCAACATTAATGACTTGTAGTCAAATCATAATTGTTCCACATCTATGCTGCTGAAAGGAGAGGAGAGAAAACAGCTCTGTGGGATTATTTACACAGAGAATAAAAAAATGTCCCTGTTCAGACAAAGACGATTGAAACGGTCAGGGTTGATGTGTGTTTATGTGTGCATTTAAAGAAATCTACTTATTGAATTGCACAGACAACAATTGTGTATAGATCATGCACAGGTCAATCATGGTGTAATGCATTTATATCCAAGTCAATGCCACCGACATATAGCAGGAATGCTGAGTGTGCACTAACAATCACAAGTAACATTGAATAGATGAAAAACTTTTTCTTTGCTGAAAAGAAGTGTTTTCTAAATTGCATGATCCTTTGTAGAGAATGTAAAAATGAACGATACCACAACTGTGTTCTCAGGCCTACAGCAGCTTTTTCTACTTTCACAGCAGTTTAACTTACAAACTACACTGACATTTTCTAAGGTCCCAGGAAACCATTTATTAATCCTCCAAATTCTCTCCATCTTACTTACATCCTACCTCACCCACCCAAGGACCACCACTGCTACTTGTCTTAGTGAGTCAATGGTTGTAGTTTGTTGTCCTTCTGGATGTCCTGTTTGGTTGTACTCCCACTCCAACACTGATGTGAATTGTTCATTTAAATGCCTGATGTCACTAAAATACATTAGTTTGGACAAATATAAAGTTAACAAAAATAGCTCGCTAATAGAGTTTGATTGAAGAGCTGAAATGTAGCCAATTCCCATGGTTTTCTGGATAATAGTCTAAATCAATAAGATCCTCCATCAATAGCTATGACACTGTAATGCCACATCTCGAAAGCTTCACCAAAACTATGGTCCTACTATTGGTTTTCCTGCTGGGCCACAGTGTACAGTATCGTTCTGTGACATATTGATCATCGTACCATGAACGATTGCATGGATAGGAAACGATAATCTTGTCCCAGTTTATTTCCTCAGAAAAAGGGACCTGTGTTGATTTGAGCCACACACTCAGTGAGAAATCACTCCAGAAAGCATCAATTTACGGCAGCTTTTTCCCCCGTCCCCTGCTGTGGATGGATCCTTTCTGGGACTGTGATTCTGATGGAGGATAAGGGCTGCACAGAAACCCCTTGACGAAAGAAGCAGAGCAGTCCTTTGGCAAACTGTATGTCTAGACATCTAATTCAAGTATGAGCATGTGAGTGATGGCTTTGCCAGTGGAAGAGATTGAGCACGAGGGAGGTTTCCTCTTGGTGCTCTCAAGAGAACTGGAATTGAGGAATAGAATCTGTGATAGATTAGGAAACAGAGAGAGAGCTGCAGTGAGCACTTGACGGTGTCCACATGCTCCTCCGACGCATCCGTCTCGCTCACTCCACCCATGTACCTTACGTTATTACCATATTGTTTACAAACGGCGAGGAAATATATTTTCCATCAGGCTGCAGCTCTGAACACTATTATATCCAGATCTGATAGTGTAGACCAGTAGAGTCAAACATGTTTGAATAAAATTTCCATATATTCTGTGCCAGGGCAGCAGCGGTGGCCCAGTGGATAAGGAACAGGACCTTGGTGCGGAATGTTTCAGATTTGAATCCACCAGCTGCCATGTTGCCATTAAGGTGCTCTGAGCATAGCATTGTGCTCAGCATAGCATCCTTAAACATTTATCCATCACTCGGTCGTAGGGACAGTAGACCTCCACCCAAATTACACTTCACCATATTTTCCAGTCTGATGTACAACACATCCGCCTCAACCACCTACAACAGGGGCATCAAACCCAATCACCCAACAGACCAATGGGATGCTTTTGTTCTACGATGTGTTGAAGCTTTTACAAAAGCAGCGTCCCTGTGCAGAGTTTATCGACTTGGACGTCCACTGCACTGAGGACACTTCTGACAACTCAGAATGAAGGAACAAGACACCACAGAAGTAGGTCAATGATTTCCTTATCATGTCTGTCTGGAAATACAATTATAAATGTTTTGACAGAATTTCCTCTGTACAATGCAATGAAACTGTCCAATCCAAGGAGCAATAAATAGTTTCAGTCTGTGAGAAATAAGTTTTGCAGATGTATATATTTACTATTTTTGCCTCTTTGTGCCTTATGTTCTTTACTTTTTATAGCTGACTCCTCTAAATCCTTTCTTTTTATCTCCAGATTAAAATAAACAAAAAAAAAAAAAAAACATTTATCAGTCTGTACAGTTTGTGGACTTCGTGGTTTCACTTCAGACTAGTACGCTGCTCACCTGTTCACCCTGAACCATCTCAGCTTGTTGATTTACTCCTTGTCTGATGTTGTCTGCCCAGGCCTGAACGACTGCAGCGCCGGCTGAGAAGGCCTCCCCTGTTCCGTGATTTGATATCGCCTCTCTTCAATGCCTGCCACACTGATCAGATCTGAAGGCTGATGAGAAGCAGCCACAGATAGATGTTGAGTGTTTACCTGAGAAGGTCTTAGATCTGGCATGCAGCAAGTGGAAAGAGAATCAGTGAAGCGAGGGAGATGGAGAAATGTTGGTGAGAGGCTGTGGCAGGAGAACTGTTTCGCAAAACAGTATCATAGTTTGTGTCCATTAATGTACGTAAGGTTCTGTGTAACAACCCCGTCAACCAGGGTCACCTGATCCCCTCAATTGGGGATAAATGAAGTCTTTTGAATCTTAAAGGCAGGACTGGTGTCTGGAGGGTTCCAGGTTCAAATCCACCAGCAGCCACTGGTTACCACTGAGGTGTCCAGACACAACTCTTTGATGATGCAGGTGTCACATTTCGTTGTGTCTGCAGTATGTATCACAGTTACAAGGTGTTTGCTCCCCTTCCTTTCTCTCCAATTGGTTCTAAAGTTGTTACAAACATATACGCAGCATTTTTAGTAACTAAGTTAAATAAAAGCCAAAGCCTGAAATGCTGAGGTGATAAAACAGTCATTACAGGGAATGGGAAGAAGCATAATCACAATACAAATCAATGACATCGTTGACATGTGTGGTGGGTTGGTTCACAGAACTAAACAAGCTCCATCCTGCTCCTTGGGCTCATGCATCAGCACAGCCTCTCGTATTACAACTTTCTATACTCAAATGATGGCATCATGAGTGACTGGAAATCAGATCCCAGTGAACGGTGAACCATTCAGGCTGAGCTACAAACTGTTCACACTGAAACGGTATCTTCTTCATATGAAACTACAGAGAAGATTAAATGTCCTGCTCCATGGATCTCTGTGGCAGTAGTTAAGAGACAGGGCATTAATCATTCATCCCCTCAGTCCAGATTTTCACCAGCTGGTCTGACTCTGTGTATTTGCCACTGTTTAGTCACAGGAGATTATTTAGATCAACTTCCCACCCCTGAAACAAACAAACAAACAAACAAACAAACAAAAAGTCTTTGTTAAGAGTATTGATACTGTTCAGTGAAAATGCATGAGCAAAACCCCACGTTCTGCACTGGTAACTCATGTGGTCTATGTTTCCAAGTGTATGTGTGAGAGTGAGAGTCAGTGCATAAGTGAGTGTGCACATCTCTTCATTTTAGTAATGGAAATGCTGGGAAGCCTTAAGCAGTTGCCACTGGTAATGGAATGAGAACATATGTATAATTTAAAGCTCTGCTACAGGCTCCTGGGGGGGGGGCAGCAGGTCTGCACACACACACACACACACACACCATCACATACATTGCAACTGCGTAATCACTGGCACTGTTTCTTCCTCTGAGTGAGTGAAAGTGGCACTAATTCAGCGATGAAGCGCTTCTTCTTTTGAAATCCCACCAAATATTCCTCTCCGCTTATGATTCCACCACTTGGCCCAGATCTTCATTTTAGTAATGGAAATGCTGGGAAGCCTTAAGCAGTTGCCACTGGTAATGGAATGAGAACATATGTATAATTTAAAGCTCTGCTACAGGCTCCTGGGGGGGAGGGGGGGGGGGCAGCAGGTCTGCACACACACACACACCATCACATACATTGCAACTGCGTAATCACTGGCACTGTTTCTTCCTCTGAGTGAGTGAAAGTGGCACTAATTCAGCGATGAAGCGCTTCTTCTTTTGAAATCCCACCAAATATTCCTCTCCGCTTATGATTCCACCACTTGGCCCAGATAAGTCACGACAACATCGCAGGAATTTGGGAGCCAGTGTGACATAGTGGGAGCTCTTCTCTGTTTTACAGAGAACAGAAAAAAATTCCAAAACCCAGGATTTACAGCCAACAATGAAGTCAGTTGTAGATAAATGTCCTACATATGGATAAGTATCATGTGTGTGTAATAAACCAAACGTTTTCTAATGAGACTTTTCTTCCCAAAATGATGACGATTCACGACATATTTCCGATGAGGCAGAGTCAGACGTACAGATATTTCTGCTTCTTCCCAAACATAACATCACAGCAAGTCTAGAAATCCAGAGAGTACAGATAGTAACCATGGTATTTTGAGTATCATGATCTGGATGAATGAGATTCTATTCACAGGTGTTCACAAAAAGACACTGACCTCAATGGACGTCACATTTCTGTTACTTTGATACATGCAAAATTAAGAAAGAACTCATACCTGTCTCTTTTTCAGGGGTTGCCACAGCGAGTCAACGTGAAAATGACATTTATTGGATATTAAATTGGCCAGAAGGTTCATCCAGTTCCCAAATCGCAGGTTGTTGAGGTAAAACGTCGTTTGAACAGAAGTAACTTCTGGACAGAAGTGTCCACATTACTTGCAAAGCAAAATGCTCAAATAAATAGGTCTCTTTTAATTGTTATTCACCCAAGGACAATGAAAACACATTCAACTGTCATCATTAACAACCACTCCAGTCTGTCTGTTGACGAATGCAATTTGCATTCCATTTGTGCTGTCGCGCTCCAATTTGTGTGGGTTACATCCTGTGGCTGAGAGTGCACGGACGTGTGTGTGTGTGTGTGAAGCACACAGGACAGCACAGGCTGTCTCACCATGAGTCAGGACTCTGGGGGGGGGGCTTCCTGCTAACCTTTACAACTATGTTGTTTTTAGTCTTCTTACTACTTTTACTTTCATCCTACTTGGAAATAACAGAAGATTCAGATTCAAAAGGAGGAAAACGTCACCACCACTGTCCTCTTTTTATGTTTCCTTTTCCTTTCTTAAAAATAAATTTGCAAATATCAGACTGGAGATGACAGTCTGCAATAGGTCAGTCCTTGTCATGTTTATAGAGAGTCCCGCCAGACGGCGGAGGGGACCGCAGAGCAAGGAGAGGACGCAGAGATAAAGAGACGTGGGGAGACAAGGAAGAGGCAGCGATGGGGAAAGGGGTGGGGGAGGGGGTTAAAAAAAATAAAAAAAAGATAAATGGAAGGTTGTACAAGCCAGGGAGTGATGGATGATGGGAGGAAAGAGACTGAGGGTGGGAAGAAAGCATCTCTTCTCTGCCTCTTCGATGGCAACCCCAAGTATGTCATTTCCTTCTGGCTCTGGGCTGCCAATGCTGAAAGACCCCTAATCGCCCCAGCCTCCCCCCGTTCACACACACACACACACACACACACACACACACACACTTTGCGTTCATTCATATAAAGAATGAAAAAAGTCAGCCTGAGACTCCTCGTCTCATTCTGTTTATCTTCTCTTTGTCTCCATCTCCTGCTCTCACCTCCGCTTTAGAATCAAGTTGCTCTCAAGGCTGATTATAGAAGCGTGTGTGTGTGTGTGTGTGTGTGTGTGTGTGTGTGTGCATGAGAATCCTGATATGTTGTGTGTGTATGTATGTGTGTGTGATTCTATCTCAGGTTTCCTATTTCTCACATTTGTTTCCCCCCCACTCATTGCAGACACTTGCTGTAATAAAGTAAATGAGGTTGGGAAATGGCAAGACTCAAGGTGATATTTCAGCACAGCCACTCCCCGGCAACAACAGGCTGGTGGAGGGAGGAGAGCAGCCGAGCATGTGAATGAGCACTCTCTCTCTCTCTCTCTCTCTCTCTCTTTGTGTGTGTGTGTGTGTGTGTGTGTGTGGGTGGGTGTATTCTCACTGGGCAGGAGTGTAGTATTTTGCTGTGAGTGATTATAATAATCCTGCCTTCTACACTGTATGGCTCCACCTGAATCACCTCCACTGCCTGGGTGAAGAACCACCACTTGCTTTACTCACATTCAACTGTATTATACATGTGGCCCATATGCTAACAGTTAACAGTTGTGCACTCAGCAGACCATTAAACAGACCACAGCTGTGTGGCACAAATACCTGAGGCACTAGATGTTGGTAGTAATGAAAGAAAACTAGTCAGACCGTCAATTAACTCAGTCCTGAAATCCCAGGATTCCAATTATGGAAAACAGAGAAATATTTGTTAAAATTGGTGTAGAATCTTCATTTATTTTAAACCCTTGTTACGGGCATTGACAAACTACACTTTTTTTTTCTGCCAGCAGTGGTCTTACCATTCAAATAAGATCAGACTGGGAACCTTCAAAATAAAGGTCATATGTGGCTAAATGTAGCTCCAAACAGCCAATTCATAGAATCTTTTAGTGAAAAAACAAGGCTGTAAACGAGTCACACTTTCGTCTTTTTAATTTAACAAATGCATAGAGATGTGTGTGGCGTTTGAACAATGCCCCCCCCACCTCCAAAAAAAAGCTATAATTTACTGCAGCTTGCGAGGGGAAGTGTGTCAGTACACACAAAGGAAGGTTACATTTGATGAAACTGCATTTTAAAGGTAGAAAGAAAAGAAAGACAACACTAAGAAATAGAAAGAAAAAAATCTCTACAGCGTTGAAAAGTGAACAACAGCTTCAGTTTCGATCTGTTTTTGCCACCTGTGGCTGAAATTTTGCCATTATTTTGTCTACTATTACTTTGTCCCCGCTGTGGGTGTTTGTGCGTAGGTTCGTAAAGGTTATGTGTGATTGTTGCAACCCTGGTAGTTTCGGATGATGAGTCTTTTGATAAAATAACTCCACATAATCCCCTGACTGCTGAGGGCCACAGGGTTACAGGTTGGTCATTGCACTGTTTTGTATGGTTTCTTGCAAAGCAGAGGCTAACAAAAAGGCCCGGTACATTCTAAACCAGGGGGGGGGCAGAGTCATTTTCACTGGGGGGAAGTGGATTTGTAAGATGACAGGTACTACTGAAGTCAAGTTGTAACTGAAAGACTGCGTGTAACTAGTTATGTAGGAATAAATGTCCCTTTATTAACTGAAGATGCATAAATGTTCAGTGATAATGAAAAAGAAAAATCATGTAAAAAAAGAAAAATCAGCAAAACTTCATCATTGTGATACATTTAATATGAAAGTTCCAACAGACTTTTTTTCCCACTGTCCAGAGCTCATGCTGAAAGTCATGGGACACAATGGGGCTGAATGTGAAAACTCTATACAGAAGAACCAGGGATCAGATGCTGCAGGGAAAGAACTCCTACAATACCTGTGTCTACGGGGTCACCAGTCCTGTTGTTGGAGCGCTCACATACGTACTTTACTGCACCTCACTGGTTGCTGGGCAGGTTTTTCATAAAACATACGGTATTAAAACATTGACACTGGTTTATCCTGTGTGATGTTCCTTACCAGAAAATGTCCCCACTGCTAAACTGCCTTCTCTGCTCTTTAGTAACATATGAGTATGAGCATCTTTAATAGAGATTTAAAGCTGTTTGTTACTCAAATTAGAAATAATGATGAGGGCAAACAAACAAATATGGAGGCATACCTTTCCATCCCTTTCCAAAATCTCACATGGAAGCAGCATAAAGAATAATAATACTGAATTGTTCCTTTATTGTGAAAAAAGAAGAAAAAAGCAACAACGAACCCAAGAAAATCCTCTTGTTGGGTAGTGTTTTAATTTACATGACGCCATGGAAACAAAAAGACAAAACAAAATACACAAGCGAACTCTCGTCACTTTCTATATGGCATTTAAAAACACCTACACACACTCACGCTGTGCTTACAGGAGCACATGTCCACAAACACACTCTCATATTGAACCTGACAGAAGGATTCAAGGACAGGGGAATGTCAAGCACAATAGACTTCTGCTCACATTTGGGTCTAGTTGACGTTTCACAGTGATTTGCTGCAGAGCATGGAAGACAAAATGTGATATGGATGATATTGGCAGAACATCAATGAGGATGAACAACGTTGGACCCTGGTGACCCCGGTCAGTGTCCAACAGAGCCAGAGATCATCACTTGGTTTCTCCCACTGTATTGGAGGCTGGTTCCCCATGTTTTAGGTACACCCCACTCCTGCCATGCTGTGCCCTCTGTCCTTTATAAAGATGTTGTTGACCCTTTGCTATTCTACCCCAGCACCTTGAACCTAAGGATTCCAATGACTATACCTTTCTCTGAATCCTCAATTGTTTGCATATTTGAACAGAGTTTGTAAGGTGATGGGAATTACTAAAGCGAGGACTAACACCTCTGAACTGACATGCAAAGACATCGGTGGCAGACGGAGAGGAAAGAGAGTAAATCAGGGAAAAGACTGAAAAAAGGCTCGAGTAAAAGAAGAAGAAGGAAAAAAAAGCAAAAAAGCAAAAGAACAGTCTGTACCAAAGCTGGAGTCAGGGCTGCCAGCAGCTGTTAACTATAATAAGGGGAGAGGAGGAAGAAACTTTGGGAATAAAGAAATAGGAAAGGAAAGCAAAAAAAAAAAAACAAGAATGTGGAGACTAAAAAGGCAGCTAATACCTCTGGCTGTTACAACACAACTATTTCCTCACAACTTGCACACACACAGGATGGACAGGCCTCCCAGTGGGTTGTTGTTAGCCCATACTTGGAGAAACACAAATTTATTTCTGTTGACAGGCCAGGGAAAATAATTGGCCAATAACAAGTCATCAAAATGCAAGCAATATGTATGATTTTCTTGGCCAATCGTCTCAGAGATGAAGAAAAAGCCGGCAGCGGTATAAACAAAAATAAATATAGCTTTTCACTTTGTGGAGGCAGTGTCTGGGGGAAGGTTGATATTTATTTTAACACATTCATAGAGTGACTTTCTCTCTGGTGTCGAGGTGATGATGTAGACTGTGATTCTGTTTAGGGATGGGAAGTTGCTACATTTTCAGTATCAACAAAGCAAAGCTCTGCTTACAGAAGAGGATGCTGTATCTTCTGAGACACACAACAGTTCAGATGAACGAATCAAATGTAACAAAATAATCTGGACATGAAATGAATGTAGAATAAAATGTTCAGTATTGGAAAAATCAACGTCTGATGGAACCTTGTTTCTCTTCTTTTAAAAATATCTTTATTATGGTGTTTTACAAATACTTTGCAGAAAAATAAAGCCAAACAATGTCATAAAAACATTTACCTTAACACGTTCCAGTCAAGTTGGAACTGGCAGTGACTGGGGAGAGCTGTAGAGGCCATGGCCAGGCCATCTCTGACGTTGAGCCATGAGTGTTCTTTCTGCAGACCCCAAAGGATAAAGCACAATAAAGATGGATGGATGTTCCCACTGTGACAGTACAGATTGAGGGCAAAACTGCAGTAAAAGAAAAAAAAAAAAAGAAAAAAAAAAATAGCAGCGAGTGTTTGGGTGACTCAGTCAAATGGTGTAAAAAGCCTCAAATTTCCTCTTAGGCTGAGGCTTAGATGCTGTTAACTTATGACCATGCATTTTTCTTTTTCTGTTGCCTCCACAATGAGATTATTGCTTCTCCATTCTCAAGTGTGGGCGGATTCTAAGGGAAGGGAATTGTCATTCTCCAGACAGATTATGCTCATTTGCAGGGTCCCATCTGAAATCTGGGAGAGTGAGGAGATTAGCAGACAAAATTCAAACTCACACTCCCAAACAAAGGTGACTCAGCCCGTTGACAGCTGCAAAACACGGCAATCACAAGAAATGGAATCGCTCCAAAAGAGCAAATCTCACTGTCACCGCAGTGAAAAAAAAAAAAAAATCCCAATACAAACAAGTCACACATTTGTTTGTATGAACTGTATAATGGCGAGGGTTGTGTTCTGTTCATGCCCATTTCTGCCAGTGCTGTTCTGGACTGAGTTGACCCAATACTGGTTCCCTTTCAATTAAATGAAACCAATTAGCCGTGACCCTGCAGTTACCATCCAAGTGTGGTGGGATGAGTAGAAGTGTTGACTCTAACGCTCTCTGCCCTTTCAATAGAAGAGTAATGAATGTGTTTGCATGTTGTCAGTGTTCACTCTCCACTAAAGCCTCAGCATCAACTCTCATAAGTAGGTGACCTATGCTAAATCTGTGCTTCTGCACACTCTTCTCCTTTGACACTGAAATCACTTCACAAAGGCTCATCAGTAATAGGGGAAATGGATATTAAGGCCAAAGTCATGTTTTTATAACCTTAATAACCCCACTTGGATTTTTGCTTTCTTGCTCGAGGCTGTTAAGTCGACAAAGTAGGTTGTTTCTGGTCTAACAGGGCATTCATTTTGTATTGATATGCAGTCTTGCATGTATTTCTTATTTGCATTATTTGCTGTGTATTTTCTCTGCCCGTCAGTTCGTCTAAGATAATCACCAGACATGGCGAAGAAGCAGTATTTATTTATTTATTTATTTTTTATCAGTTTTGTTCAATTTATCAGTGAGCTTTATGAATTTGGAGGTTGATGGTTTCTTCCTTCCTCCAAGGATTAAGATCTAATCTCAGAATTTTGGATTCTGGTTTGGGTGATAATGTCTATATTTTATGCCAAAATGTAATGAAATTTAAACCAACTTAACATCTGTCCTTAATGAGTTCAGGGACAAAGTTAAAATATCACTGCTACAAAAATAAAGTTGGAAAACTTCTGCTGCTGTGCTTGTTACCCTCCCTTGGAGCAGAGATGGTTTTAGCCAAATTGGACAGGGCTGTCATCATCACTAAGCATCTCAACCTCTAAGGATTTGGTAAAACTTTTACATTTCTTCCAGAAAGTAATTCATAGAGAAAAATGATCATCATGGCTTTACAGTTATAGTTACCAGGGGATGTTTAGTCTTAAAAATCTGAGCAGAAAAAAGGTTGGGGAACACTGGGTTATTGGATCCTTTGAATTCTAAATTTATCTATGAATAGAAATAAAAAATGAATCAAACAATAAAGAAGAAAAATCTAATTATTTAATTGTATTCATTGAAAGAAAGACCAAAGCAGTGTTGTGCCCTTGTAAAAAAAAAAAAAATCCTTTTTTGTGAGAGACCTGACCATCATAACATCAAAACTCTCCAAAGATGGAGCATCTGGGCTCCAAACACCACAACATCTTTTATATTGTCCCATCAAGCTGGGCCTTTATTCACCTGTTTCTGTGCACATGTTCAGTTTGCACATCAAAACACAATCTCCAAATTACAATAGCTTTTATTTGTCTGAAGAACCATGAACCACATTTACATCAGGACCATCCAAACCTGAATGTTCCCAAAAAGGTTTTGTATCACTGAAGAAAAGTGTTGTTTTAAAGCAGATTCAAAGATCGCTCTGGCGATGGTGCTTCAGGAGTGATTTATTCTCTCCGGCCGTGAAGAGCCTTATTCATAAGTCAGTTTCCACCAGTCAGTGTCTTTGCTTTTCCTGCCATCATGAAATGATGGCTGCACCAGCGCCTGATCCATGACAGGAGTATTACTGCCAACGGTGGTCATTTTTGAAGCTTCAGCACTTCCCAACAGCGGACAGTGCGCTCAGCTACCAGGCATCCCTCAATTATGTGTATCCCTAGGCTGTCTCTTATACACATCTAGCTGGGTTTAGACCGTCGTGAGACAGGTTAGTTTTACCCTACTGATGATGTGTCGTCCTGGTTTATATATATCATCGAAAGGCGGAATTTAACCCAGCGCACAACACTGGTGATTTATGCTACACCTGTCTCTTATACACATCTTAAGAGAGAGAGAGAGAGAGAGAGAGAGAGAGAGAGAGAGAGTCTCAGAGTGCGTGTTTAAACTGTCAGTTTGCAGCTCATCTCTTTGTTTGACTACTCCGCCGTGGCGGCCTCGCTGCAAGCCTCGTTTCCTACCCTTCACTCTGCGTGAAGGCCAACTTTAGAAGGAGGATAAAGGGAGGTGTGAGACAGAGTAGGCAGCAAGGAAACAGGAATTGAACTTTAGCCAGAAATGAACTGAAAGAAGGGGAAGTCTGTTAGAAAACAAGAAGGGCGAGCTAAGCTGAGATGGACTGAAGTGCATGGAACAGATGCTTGGAGTGTGAAAGACATAAAAAAAAAAAAGATAAATGTTGTAAAAAAGACACTTCTCCTGTGCTCGGTGAGGTTTATTTGTGGTTTTGGATTATCCTCCCGTTCACATGATTGACTGTGGCTATAAATTTGATGATGCCTGCGAGAGACAGGGAAGAGCAGAATGTAAACTTTACAACACTATTTATAGTTGGACAGACACACTCTCACTCCTGATTCCCGGATTGATTTTTGTTTATTGTCCTGTTGACAAACACACATCTGCAGAGTCTGTCTGGCCCCGTTTTAAGATTCCGTGCAAGGAAATTTGCTGCTTCGTCTGCCATCACAGGCTGTCAGAGCTGCTGCCGCAGAGAGTCATGGGAACGGCACAGATCCGTAATGCTTCACAACAGGCTCAAGCAAATAAACAAATTAAAGAGAAGGGCACAGCACAAAGACTTGCCAAAAGCATTTGTCAAAAAAAAAAAAAAAATCCCCGCATCATTTTGTTTCCAGTCCAAGAGAACAACCTTCTCCCTCCATTTTTATTTGCTGCAAAAAATAATACCTCAGACTGGAGCTGACACCTCTGGCATATAGCTTCCAAGAAATTATAGCTGGTGCTGCACTCCATGACTTTTACCAACCTGTCAGTAATGGCTATTATCTTGCGTGACGGCAGCAATGTCCCTGCTCTGAGCCGTGGATAACTTCCAATATAATTGACCTCAGTCTTCAGGTTTCATCTTTTACCGCTGCCACGTCCGGTCTCACACAAGCCGTCGCCCATACCGATGTTTGTTAGTGAGGCAAAGAGAGAAGAGAGAGGCTGTTACTTGAGTGTTTTATGACTCATTGGGGGTGAATAGCGCTCTACATCAGGCCCTTGTCCCTGAGTGTTCGCCCTGTCAAAGCGTCCACTCCAACCTCTCCCGGCAACACCTCTGCTGGGGTACCACAGGGAAGTGTGCGAGTGAAAAATGTATGCTTTGTCATTGTCAGCCTCTCTGCTGTGTTTTATTGGAACACTTAGAAAAAGGCTGCTCACATGTGAACATTTATCACATCAGCAGGAACTCTCATGCACCTTGCAGCTGTTGGTGTAGAGGTTACGGTAACCTTAATAGTAAGTACCTTAACATCTAGACTACGGAGGTTTGTTTGAGTAATTATTGTTGATGCATCTGCTTTTATAATACATTTCATTTCAGAAAAGCAGTTGTGGTTTCTTTGTGGTTGAAATCATGTATTGATGGTAGGTGTGATGTTTGTTGACAGACGAGACAATCCCACTGACAGGTGTGGACACACCCTGCACATTCTGCTGCTCCATCACAGGCCTGCACATATGGAATAATTAAGCACTAAGACTTGATCCTATTGTCAATCTACAGCCACATACCCATATGTTATGGAGAAGGGGAGGAGACACGTGTAAACACACTAATGGGAATTCGTACAAAGAAGGACAATCAGCCACAGCCATGTAAACAGGTACGTTGTACCTAAGATATTCCTCCCCTTCCCTTTGCGCTCGTCCCTTTTTCTTAGAAGTAATATCCAACTACACACTCAGGTCCATGCTAGTTTATTGACACCTGCAAATGCATTGCATATCCATTATTTCACCATCCACCGTGATTGTCCAGCTCCTCTCTCTGTTATAATCTGAGGTATCATTATAAGGTCTTGTGATTGAATTGCCATTCAGTGGTCCAAGTACCTTAGCTAACGGTACAGCAAATCAGTTTTATAACTATAAGGAAACCATCGCTGTATCCCTTCGTCTTCATACCAGTACTTTCTTACTCCATCCTCAAAGAGTGAGTGTATCTTGTGGGAGTGTAATATGATGGAGGAGTGTCCTGAGGTCGGTCTTAAAATGTTTCTTTTTTTTTTTAATAGTGTTTTGATAAACTTGTTCTCTGTTAAGTTGTTATAAAGGTTTTTCGATTAAAAAAAAAAAAAAAAAAAAAAATCAAACAGCTGGCTGGATGAGATTCCACCTGCAGGCAGTTGTGCAGGGAATCTTTCAGGCAGACTTGAGTCTACCATAGCAGCCAGTGCTCCTCACCCGCCCTCCCTCCACTGCCCGCCTCACTCTGATAGCTCCCACCAATCTAAATGAAATGTGTTGTTGTGCAGACCGCCATGGGCAGTGGCCACTCAGTCGGAGTAAACACCTGTCTGAAATGGGTTTCAATTGGCGCAATCCGAGCAAACAATCATTACAGCAGCAAGTGATCGTGATGAAACACTTTCTTTGTTTGTGCTGCCAATTTTATTGGGGCAGGACTCGAACTCTGTCTCTTTTCTTTTTGACAGTCTAACTTTGTGGTGGATTATAAATATATATCTATATTTTTTTTAGCTCTATTTTATTTTTTGGTTTCCTTGGCGAAGCTGGACGGGCTTCTCCGCAGAGACAGAGCTCTTATTGTGAGGACACTGAAGAAGAACTGGGGAAAGAAGCTCTCTGGCGCTACGCCCTGTCAGCAGTAACAGCTACACACACGCACACACACACACACACACACACTTGCACACTGAGCGACATCATATAGTACTTCACATGTAGCTGTAGTACTCACACTGATGCTTCACCTCCAATGAGAACGCTAAAATAATTGGTCCGCGGGGAGTCCCATTTTGTCTGTGTCAGTACAAACAGCTCAGTGATAAAAAGATGGAGCAAGCAGACAAATCAAAATAACTTTCCTTTTTTTCTGACCCTCCAAGAGAAGAGAGTAAACAGGATGGTGGTGCGTGAGGTAAAATATACCTCTGAGAGTCGCGGAAGCGTCTGATGCCTGAGCTGCATTTTTTAATGTGGATAAATAAAGCACAGGCTGTGCAGAAATGTCAGACTGCTCTCCTGGCTTTTGGGATAATTAGAGAAAACTTATTTTTTAATTAAATGTTCTTTGACTACTTGTAAATATTGTTGTGTTTGGAGACACTTAGAAACCTACAAATTGAACAACCTCTTTAGTGCAAATGTGCAGTCCATACCAATGTTAAAGACTCACATCTCCGTCAATGCAGTCAGTGAAACAAGCAGTGTTTTTTTTTTTTTTTATGCAAACTTGTTTTGTTTTGGTTTTTTTTGCCAATGGCGTATTCAGAGTTGTAAAGCACTTCTAGTGCCTTCAACACTGTGAAGCTCTGTGGGATTTTGGACCCAACCTTCCTGAACATTGTCTACAGATAAAAATAATGGCACTGTTTGGCCAGACTGGAGATAAAAAACAATGGTTTTGAAAACTTTCTAACAAGAGAGTAGAACCAAACTCCAAGGGTCTGCACCGCATCCTGGCCAATTTGCATCTCCATTGAGGATGTCCAAGGGAAGAGATGTGTACTCCTGCACTGCAGGATCCAGACTGAAAGCTTCTCATCATGCAGAGACGAGAAGAGATGCAGCTGGAACATTGTGCACATTCTTTAATGTTAGAATTTGTGAAATGGGGTTGTTTAAAAGAGACTCCAGCTACGGGAGTCAAGCCGAACACAGATCTCCTCTTTTCTGGGCTCACTTCTTTGTAAAAGTTCGACGAGACAATATGATTACAGCTCAGGCACTGGAAGCCAAAATGCACAGCAGCAGTGGCATCAATACAAAATGAAACTTCATGGATGGTTTAATGCTGCTCTCTTTTACCAGGGGCTCATTACTGGATGGCTCAGCTCTGTCTCTCTGTCTCTCTCTCTGTCTCTCTGTCTCTCTCTCCTGCCTTTTCTCCAGTAATTTCTCTCTGTGTGTGTTTGTGTGTATGTGTGATGTTCTTTTCTATTCTCCAACTTTTCTCCGACTATTTGTCTTTGGTCTGTGCTGTACCTGTTCATCTTGATGTTTCCTCCTGGTCCTAAACTTTTTTTCCCCCCCTTTTTTCTCTCTTGTTAACAAATTGATGACGGCTCAGGCCCGGGAACCACAGTGACTCTTCTGACCTTGCTATGCTGGGCTGTGACCTCACACCTCAACTGTTTGTTAGAGGAAGACGGACCTTGAAGTCACCCTTTGATCTTCCTCTTCCTGTGTGGGTGTTTTTAGAAAAGATGTATTCCTGTCTGGCACAAAGAGGCGAGGGGGAGTCGGAATGTGGAGCCTCATTATTTACAGAAAAAGTAGTGCAATCAAGTACGACCTTTTCCACTCAGGCTTAGTAAAAAAAAAAAAAAAAAAAAAAAAGATGCCAGAAAGTCATTTGTGGAATCTCCTTTCATTTTAAGCCTTTTCTGGTGTCTCCACATGACAAACGCAGCTTGTTTTTGACGGTGATACAAGTGAGCGAACCTTGGTCTGCACCGTTGTGCACTTAACAAAGAACTGGCTTCAGTGTGGACACAGCCAGTGAATGACCTCCCAATACCCCATGGTCCGTCACCGTTTGAGTTTATTTGGATTAAAATCTAGAATCACAGAAGAGAGGAAGTGGCAGTCCTGGACCTGCATCTCTGTCTGGGCCAAGGTCCATTGATTTGACATAATTCAACAAGACACGATCAGCTTTTGTCTTCATTGTTATCAGTTTCCATTATGATTTTGACACAGTGGCATCATCAAAGTACAGTTTAAGGAGCAAACTCTTCTTCAATCCTGCTCCAAGGAGGTCTGTCCAGAAAAAATCAGATTCTCTGACACATTTTGTTAGTTCAGAACAAACTGTTTGACGAAATATTGTGGTTTAAAGCCATGTTTGTTTGTTTTTTATTTGATTAAAAATGTTCCCGATTACAATAGACTGAAACATTGACCTCCAGAGATCTCACCACCACCACCAGCTCTTTCTGATGGTGCAACTTGGTAGTCAAACCCACAACCTTCTAAATAGCCACTACTGCACTATCTTCTCCTAAATTATATTGTTTTTTCTTTTCTTTAGGAAATCTTTTTTTTTTCTACATTTTATTGTGGTTAATTGATAATTAATAATAATTACTTAGTCATTATTGAAAAAGCTTACTTTCCATTACGTCTTTACACGCACAATTAACCAAGCTGACGAATGAGACCTTGTTTTTCCCAAAAGTTTACTTTTCCACAACAAACCCCTGAGTGTTTTATGCAGAGTGCTTCTCATCAATCATTTTCCCTGTAAAGGAGTCACGGCTGGTTCACCGTGTGGCGAGAGGTAGAGCTACGGGCTAATATGCCACCATCAAGTCTCTTTGAAAAGCTACAGGCGATGAAAAGGAAATTCGACCCTCCAGTGCTGTTTTCCCATCACAATTTTCCAGCGAGAGAAAGAACAGGTGGCGCTCTGTTCCCTGGAGATACGGTGACAAGCAGGAAAACAAATGTGGAGCCGACATGAGTGGTTAGAGTCTGCCTGGTAAATAATTATGCTTGGGCTTAATTTCCAAGATCAATAAGTGCTTCCAGGGTAGAAGAAACCCTGCGTGTTACCAGTGAAAAAAGAAAAGCAGCTCCTTCTCATTTGAAAGTGTAATTCCTGTTGCCACAAACTGTCCTCCTGTCTCTGAAATTGCAGCAATGGCTGTGTGTCCCCGGGGAGACAATCATGTTTCCTTTGTAGAAAACACTTCCAAAGTGGAGTGGAGATCAGGACTGTACAAGCTCATTTACACACAGACTTGCCATTGAACCTGATTCTTTCCCTTCGTCCGTCTCTCTGCATTCTGATAAATAAAACGATTGAAGAAAAACTTTTCAAGTGAGCAAGGACATTTATAAGGCTTTGATGTCCATCAAGGGCGGAGCAGGAATTAACGCGGTGGCATTTTCCTCAGTGACTTGTTATATATGGCATCGTCTTTTGATGTCGTTGTACCAGTTTTATTAAATGAGGCAGAAATTGATAAAAGGAACTGAAGAAAGTTAGACATGAGTTGAACTTTCAATTAATGATCATACAGACCTTGAACAAACAAGCAGAAACAGAGTCTTGTAAAGGTCTCCTGTTGTTATCACTACGTCTATGTCAAGATCAGGACTGTGGAGTAACTTTGGATGAAACAATATGTTACAGTCAGGATGGAACAACTGGAGAAACGAGTCAGGAGTGATCTGTGATAGAAGAGAGTCAGCTAAGGTGGAGGGACGGTGGAGAGACCAGCCATGATGGATGGATTAGAGACAGAAGACAGAGCTGGAGGTGGAGGAGTTAAAGATGCTGGCTCTTCAGGAGAGACAAGGATGGACAGGATCAGGACTGAGGTGAATAGAGGGACAACACAGACAGGAAGGTTTGGGGACAAAGCTAGAGAAGAGACAGATTGAGATGGTTTGGACATGTTCAGAGGAGGGACAGTAGTTGAAGAATGATCCTAGAGATGGAGCTACCAGGTAGGACCTTTATCCATTTATCCTTTATTTTTACGGACATATATAAATCTACGTTTATCAGCCATGTGCAACTCAATCAGCAGAGTTACATCTTTAAATATTTGATTTTTATGCTTAAAGATAAACTCTGAGAAGGATTTTCTTTCTCTTTTTTTTTTTTTTTTGGCATGCATTGGCATCGAGACACTCACACACTCTCTGACTTGGAGGGTTGATAAGGGGGCATCAACCACCTGCTCCTTGTGGGACATTTCCATCTCACCAGTGCTTCTAGTTTCCGCGGAGTTCCTGCAATTCTGGTCTCAGTGTGAGGACGCCATGATCAGCGTACATCCATGTTGATTTCCCCCCAGACTAAGCCCCAATTTCCTGCCTGTTGGCAGGTGAAGGGCTCTTTTAAACACCTAATCATGGAAGGTAATCCTCCTATTAATTCATTTAACCCCAACCAAGTGCCTTGAATAAAACATCTCCCCAAACACGCCAAAATCATTTCACATCTGAGTTTTACTCAATCATGTCTAATTAGAAAATTATGCATTTATTCTGTTTTGCAGTCAACCAATCAAGGCCCAAATTAACATAGATATAAACAAATAACTGGGAAATTATAAGGATTTTTTCCTAATCATCTTTAATTTCCTATCTTCTCTGTGGTTTGTATCTTTCAGCAGGTCACAGATTAAGACTTTTAATCCAATGTCTGACAGAGAAAATCGTTTCCCCATGAATTTCCATCATTGTATAGTTGACTTGACTGGCATTAAACCATACAAACATTATCAAATAGCTGTAAATAAAACCAGCACAAAGTCTATCTGCTGGTTTTGTACAGTTGTGTAGGTACAGTCGTTTACTCACTCTTATCATTTTTTTTTCTGTTTTTCTGTTGTTCTGCTCTAGGCCTCATTTTTTCATTCAAGAAAAACTACAGATGAAGAAAGTCAGTGAGCAAAATAAAAAAAATAAAATAAAGGAAGTCAGAAATAGAATTCCCAATGAATGTGAAGGTGAAATATTACTATGCAGGAAAATGTTTGCATCGAGACAGTGGATGGAGACAGTTGGAGTGACATTGGAAGAGGCTCCTGGTATCAAGAGAGAAGGAAACGAAGACCAGCTGCAACAGAATCATCTTGAAGTCAATGAACATCATGTTTGGCCTTCAGTTCATGGTTAAAGACATTTTTACAAAACTAATAGGTTTCAGCTGCAAATGGCTGCATCAAATACAGGTCGGCCATTTTATGTTGATGGTTCAAACAGCAACATGGAGGATTATGGTTTTTTTTTTTCTCCTCCTAGAAGCATTTTCAACACCAGGTCAAAGGGATCACAGTGTCACATCAGTCAGGATGAAAAGGACACTTATTTTTCTTGAACTTAATCCTTGAGCCCAAAGGTTTCTTCACCCAAATTAGACAGCCCTCTCCAGTTCCACTTTGTCGCTGCAGGAGGAGCAATCATGAAATAGCACAGAACGCTCGGTGGAGTCCTTTGTTTTCTGCGACACAGAGAGTCATTAGTCATCGTGCAGCTGAAGAGTCTTTCGTGTAAAAATAGGATCAAATTCATCTCCATATAAACCAGATTTACTGTTAATTCAGTTGATTTCCTCCACTTTTCTGGGGTTATGTCTTCTCTGCTACCTCCCAGTCCTGAATGGTTTCATATTGTACAATGTTATGACCTCGATCATTAATTCTCCTCTTAAAGTTTAACTTAATGTGTAGTCAACTAATGTGTCAATTTACTGAGATACGATACAAAAGAATATAATATTTATCAATGAGAATGAAATCTACAACATTTTTTTAGACTAAAAGACAAGACAGATTCAAATGCCACAAAATAGTAAGAAGTTAGTTGAACTTTTTTTTTTAACTTGGTCAATTTTCAACCCTCTTCAGTTGTGGTAGATAAAATCAAAACAATGGACTTACCATTTTCCTTTTCCATCATATTTTTGATCTTTGGCGTTTGGTGATCAGTGCTGGTCCTGCTCAGTTCCAACGTCAATCTTGTTGCAATAACTTTGTTGGACAGTGAACATTCTGGTCTTGGGTTTGAAATCCACTTTGTAACGTTGTCTCTGAGCAGGTCCTCAGACACACACTGTAATGATACCTCACCTTCTCAGTCAAGCAGGTCATTTTATCAAAAAGTGACCTAAAAGGGCAAGTGGACATTTCTAGAAGATCTTTCACCTCTTCATCCAAGAGGCTCCTTTAGTTCTTCTTCAGTACTACAGTATAGTACAGTATTACTCTGCAACGCTCCTGACTACAGTAGCCGTTATGCACCACCATCCATCAAGAGGAAGTACTACAGGAGTAATGACAGATTCCTGAGCATCTTTCCTGGTCAGTGAACGCAACTGAAATCCACAAATGAGGTGAAACACGGTTGATTGTTATGAGATGTATAGAATAAATTTAAGGCAGATTTAGACCAGATATAAACTACAGCTGTGAAAAGTACATGAAGGGATGTACTGGAGACAATAAGAAAATACACATTTGACAGATCAGAATCAGCAAAAAGAAGAAAAAAAGTCAATACACTATATTGTTTGTACTTGTACTTTGGGATTAATGATATTTTTCATGAATGATGATTTTATCTTTTTTAGTCAACATTTTAGTTTAAGATCAGTTGACAGATGTTACTGTTTACACTACTGTTTTAGATACAATACATAGGAAACTATTCTACCATATTATTTTAGATACATATATAAAATACTTGCCTTAACACTGTTGAGTGTAATATTGATTGTTTGTGTCAATCTTCCACCTGCCATGTTGCAGCTTAAGCGTTCAAAACATCAGAGGGCAAAAAATGAGGAATTTCCTGCATAATTAATTCCAGCCTCCGTGCAATTAGGAAGTTTTTAAATTGCAGCGACATGCAACATACATAGCATTTAACCAAAGGCAATGCACAATGGCTACAGCTGTGGAATGTATGAGAGAAAGCCTGTGCAGGAGTGGGAGTTTTACGCTGCGTAGATTAAGCCGCCCTGAATCCATATAGTCAAATGAGTTTCTATCGACTGAATGCCTGGTGATTGATGGTTAAAACCCTGACACAAACAAAATCCCTGTCTGTCGCTTAATTATTGCCTTTCCTTTGGGCTGTGTGTGGATAAAAAGCTATAGAAACAAAGCATTTAGTTATTCCAAATCTATACATAATTAATCATTATGGTCTGAATTATTTATCCTTATCTGGATATACATATTGCATGCCCCAGATGAATAATAGATCACTATCAAATTCAATTTGGTGTAGCTTTGGACCATTGTAAGCACTTGGCCATGGGTAATTGCATATTGACGAGGAGGTTAAGCTAATGTTTGTCAAACTGTGAATAAGACAGACAGGACTTTAGTCTGATAAGGGAGGGACACAAGTCCCCGTCTGCAGTCGCTGGCAAATATGAACAGTTCCTTCATCAACAGCAGATTGGAAACACACTGACACAGGGAGCAGCGACAATGATTAAAAGTATCGTTGGCTGCTGAACTCCACTTAACACATCTCTATGTCCAAAGATAAAAACTTTAAAAAAAACACCCGTGATTCTGCATGGATTCATCTGTCAGCTGCCTGATGTGTTTCAAGTTTATGTCAGATCAAGAGATCATATGTGAAGGCAACTCCAGACTTACACAAGTCCACAAAGAGTTCATTTTAAAAAAGCTTCTGCTTTGTGCAGGTTACAGCCAGAATCAACCACATTCTCTCAATGTTCTGACCTTAATTATTGACATTGAACAACAAGCATTAGCCCATGACTGTGCAACCAACACACCATACTGCAAACATCTCTGAAAGAAATAAAATCAGAAAAAAAGGATGAAGTCCTAAATCCAAGTTAATGTTTCAACAGTGGATACGTTACTGTAGGAGTTTGGCAGCAGATTTCTATGTTGTTGGTTTTAAGTCTTTGGCCGATTTCCTTGAAAAACATAAATGGGACAAGATCTGAGTTTCTGCTGCTAGAGCATTTTTCTTTGGTACAAATACGTGTGTGACCTTTCCAGAGTCCAACGTAGACTCCATTCCTGGTCTTTGAGGTGTCATATAAACTACAGTTTTGTAATTTATATCAGTTTATTCAATCTTTCCAGTTGGATCCTGTCCCATTTGAAACGAGACGTTTCAGGTCTAAATGTTCAACTCTAAGATGTAAGACATTAATAAATGATCTCAGTGGGAGGAGTCACCACGGGTGGTGAGCCTAGAACTAGAGGTTTTGTTGGTTGGGACGGTGTACCTCAGTGGCAACCTGACAGCTGGTAGAATCGAACCCAAACCACTTCCTGAACCAAGTGTCAAATTATGTTGTTTGCTGTGAACTAATACAGAGCCACCAAGGCTAAGCTAAGTCAACCCTACTTACCATCAGCCTAACAATAAGCTCTTAATTGTTGCCTTTAGTGCCACATAGTGTGCATTATTAAAAAACAAAAAAAAACATCTTCCTGTAAAACAAAACAAAAAGTCATTAAGTTTAAATTAAAGAATGACCTTCAGAGAACAGAGTACGGAAGCACATTAGTGCCACACTATGGAAAAGAACAGAGGTTCAGTTTTTTCACATGATATCATTTCGTCACATGATAGTTTGACGCAACCTCAAGACATCAAACACAACGAGCCCAGTAACTGTGAATTCTTACCACGAAATACAAGTTAAAGGAATCCAAACAAGCCATATCATAACATGTTGACTTTGGTTTAACCTTTAATCTATCACATAACTACGTGTGTAGAAAATCATCACCAAATAACATTTATTACAAACAGTTATTACAAAATAATGTGATATAGTCGCGCAAAAATGTGATACTGAGCCCATGTGGCAGTAATACACTACTGTAACAGACTAAAGGACATTTTAAATGCATTTTCGTCATATTTTTTGCAACATAAAGTAACCATTGATAAATTACATCATTTCAGAGCAATGTTTATTAAAACACAATCCTACAAATCATGATGTCATTGTAAATCAGATGCAAAGTTGCATGGGTCGGATGATTTAACGTGATGAAAGTGGGCTGCACTTAATGTAAAGACCAACTTCTTCATTAAGCCCAGTCTAAACTAATGAGTTTTTGATGCACCCTTGGATCAATTAACTTTGTGCATTTAAACATTAATGGACAGTGTATAGATTTATACTTTAATAAATGATGTATGCAAATGACGCAGTGTGGGTGCATGGATTTTTAATGATCAATATCTGCCAGGGTTTTAAAATGTTTGTTTCTTTAATTTACACAACCTTTTCTCATTACAGTCATTACAGCCAGTCCCTGTGTCCAACCAACAAACCCAAAATAGCCGAGAGTCAACGTTACGATGAAATTGGTTCATCAGAATTTCTTAAATCTGACTTAACTAACTAACTAACTCATCATAAATAAAACAATGTTCGCCCGTTGTTCTCGTGGAAATTTAGTTCTGATGCGACAGGATATAGATCAGTGGGTTCATCCGAGCCTCTGATAAACAGTTGTGTTTCTTTTTATATGAAACTTCACATGGTCACACCCAGCTGTAAGTCATTGCCATTGTGTTTGGATTTGTTTCACAAGACAATCTGACTATTTTCACAGTGTGCAGCTCTTCAGAAAGATAAGGGGAAGGAAACATTAAACTGTACAGAACAACCCAAAAGTTATGCACTACAATCTCACTGTTCTCATAACGGTGCAGCGGTACATCATCCACTGTTTGTCACAGTGCAAAGATACAAAGTGTTAAACAGTTTGTTTTGACACACATAAAAGTTTCATCTTGTGTATTTTTGCTTTTCTTTTTCTTTAAGGCGTTGCCCTGGAACCGTGGGGAGAGTACGGATGAGAAACAAATGAATGCCAAAACCTGCAGAGAAAACGGCTGAATATCTAAAATGTGCTGATGTCAAGTTACAAGTCAGGGCCTCATGCATAATTCAGAGTGTCAGGGATACAGGCCCATGATGAGCATTTATGTAAACCCAAAGTGGGATAATGTGGCAGAGAAAAAAAAAAAAAAAAAGCAAATGATAATTCACCTGAATAACAATATGATGATAACACATTTGCATAGAAACCTGTGTATGAGAAGTGAACTTGGCAGAAAAGTGGAATAAAAGAGAAAAGATCCTGTTTGGATGAAAAACACAAGGAGGGAAAACGACTCAGGTTCAGTTTCCCATGTGAAGGACAAGACAACAAGGGGGGTTTTCTACTGTATTTTGAAGAACTATGGTATTGTGATTTACAGGACAAATGTGAGACCAGCCATGATGGACGGATTAGAGACACTAGGAATGGGTTGAAGACAGGAGACAGAGCTGGAGGTGGAGGAGTTAAAGATGCTGAGGTTCTCTTTAGGGAATGGACAGGATCAGGAGTGAGGTGATCAGAGGGACAACACAGACAGGAAGGTTTGGAGAAAAATCAAGAAAAACCCCAATTGAGATGGTTTGGACATGTTCAGAGGAGGGACACTGGTTATGTTGGTAGAAGAATGATCCTAGGGATGGAGCTACCAGGTAGGAGACAGAGAGGAGATTGATGGATGCAGTGAGGGAGGACATGGAGGTAGTTGGAGTTAAAGAGAAGGATACAGAGGACAGGTGGAGATGGACATTGTTGTCTCTCTGTGGCAACCTCTGAAAAAAGGGACAAACCAAAAGGAAAAGAAGAAAAATCCTTGTTCGTTGTGTGATAATAAAAGTACAATGACGTCAATAAAGTAAGTAAACATTCAACCATGGCGCTGCACAAACTACACAATGTGGACAGGAGTGTGAACCCAGAGGTGAAGAAACTCCAGATGAAGGTGTAAAATCCACCGGGGTCACATACGTGTGAGTGGAAACTGTTGCTCCCACTGCTGTGTGCGTTCATGTGAAATTCATGTTCTCACAGAGTGAGATGCTGTCAATCAAACAGAAGGTGATGAACATTTACTGCAATACTGGCCCACGGTGTTGTTTCCAGTTCAGACTATGTCACAGTTCATCACTCTTCACTCTTTTTTTTTTCCTCTGTCTTTTTGTTGTTCAGTTTCTGAAAAAAAAAAAAAAAAAGACACTACTTTGAGGATCAGGTCCATTTATCTCCAATCATGCATCTCGTGTTGTTTGGTGTACAAGGGGTAACCACAAGTGATTATCACCTCATCATCCTCCCTGATCAGTCAGATAAAAATAAATCAAACATATTTGAAATTCTACTGCCAGCTTCTCATTCATCGCAGGTCCAGCTGCAGGAGGTGGACGTGTTGTGTATGGACATGTCTTACAGCATGGCCAGTCTTATTGCATCCAGGTATTGGCTTGTACAGTGTGGATGTATGAACTGTGAGGCCATGAGATTTACTTGTGTATTGTGAGTTTTGGATCGATGATGTGATTAGAAAAAAATTCCATAGTGTAATCATGGCTTTGAGAGGGAATCTTCTGAAGTAACACCTGTGATCCATACAGCTGGAGGACCAGGTCCACACAGGAGGTCCTCGGTTTACAACCCTCTCAGCTTCAATGTTCACTGTTACAAATACTCTAGACATACATTTATTGAAAAGGTCTGTCCTCATATTCAGACAGGGAAGACAGATGTTTTGTTTTTTCACTTTTTGCTTCTTATTGTGTCTCACAAGCATAACTCTTATTCTTCTCATCACATTGCTTGTCAGATCAAATTGTAAAGAGCAATAAAAAATGTAACCACACACTTTCATTGGTCATCCTGTGATTAACTCCCCGCAAAAAAAAAACAAAACTAAACAAAAAGACAAAAAAAATAGCTTGAAACAACAGCTCCATTTTCAGTGGAAACTAACTTTTCAGAAATAAAACTTGAACAGTTCTTCAGTTTATTGGAAACCAGCTACACTTCAACCAAACTGACTAATTTTTACCAGAACAACATTATTAGGTATCTTTCAGTATGTGTTTCCTGGATTTAAATATTGTTGGTTTCCTTGTAGCCTCTTAGCTCTGGAAACTCATATTGGACTTTATGACTTGGACCAATACAAACTGACTTTCATAAAGTTGAAATACAGGATGCAAATTATATTAGGATTTTCTACAAATGTAGCTCACGTTGTACAAACAGAGAAACTAAAAATAATAAGAACAGAAATACAATAAAACTTTTATCCCTTGCATTGCAGTGAAAAAAGGTAAACAGATAGGGATAATATCATTTAATAGTTTCACTTGGACAAGGTTTGTGGGCCGGATTAAAAAGCCAAATATTTGGCCCCCGGACCTTAGTTTCCCAGGGTTTGGTCCTGAAGAATTTCGATGGCAAAACATCTGTCACACAAACTAATGAACCTCAATGGCTGTTACTGCATATATCACCTCAGCCACTGCATGAACCCACTGTCTGTCCTAACACATTTGATTCACAACAACATGCAATCTATATTCATTATTGTATACACATATATATATATAAAACCAGCAGCTCCTTGAGCCCCTCCTCACTCACACCCTCTCACGTTCCATCCATCAAACAGACCTCGTTTACATCACTTTACTAATGCAGCCGTTCAACCGTCGTCGTCGTCGTCGTACTTCACTTCCCAACCGTGAGATCATCCTTTTCCCCCCTTTTTTCTCCGTGCATTCACAAGCAAACAGAATAATCAGGCGAGCGCTTGGGGTAAATAGTGTAAGGTTGAAGCACGTGAAAATGTGGCTCTGCATCATGTCCTACTCATGAATCATCTTGCCACCTCTCCTCACTGACTCAAGGACCTCCAATCAATCTGCCAACCTCCTCAGCAACAGCCTTTAGTCAGAGAGTGCTGGATTAAAATTAACTAACGGTTAAATGTGGTGATAAGAATGCTGATAACCAGTGTAGTGTCCTGACATTTTATCTCTTCAGCTGCGTCCTGTTGAATGGACAACGGCTGAACAATGTAAATGGACTGTAATTGCCAGAGTTGAGGTCAGAGGCAGGTTGGTAGGACAAGAGTTAAGTCAATAATCAATTGACTAATGCAGTTGCCCTTTTATCTGTCCCCAGTGTTGCATGTACTGGTGTGTGTGTATATATATATAGTTTGTTTTTAATATTTAGGTGTTTATTTTAACCCATGGCGTCAGGAGCAGTTTCTTTCTTCAAAAGTTATACAACATTATTTCAAAATATATTTTTGCTTGCCCCAACCACTGGGCCGTGGACCGGCACTGGTCCATGGGTGAATTTGTGCCAGGCCTCAGAGAAATAATGTTTCATTTTGGTCCCATCTGTCTATGACTTATCAACAAAATAACCGACCAATAGAATGGCTAGGATTCCATCATCAATAATGAAACTATATTTGATTAGGAAATATCTTCTCAGTGAAGACAACAACAATAAACTCTAAATGATGCAGAGTCATTGATACAAGATTCTAACCTTGTATATTGTTCTGGTAGCAGAAAGTTATAGGGTAGAAAATTTTATAGGTAGGGAAATGTTTCAGAACACCACAAATTTTCATGGAAAAAGACATTTAATTGGTCCATGGCACAAAAAAGTTTGGTGAACACTGAGGTAAATGATATAAATAATGAAAACTTCCAGAGGTTCCGGCATCAGGGATGATCAGAAGATTTCTTAAGACACCAACATCTTCAATTAGAAATCAACACATTTCCACTTGTATCATTGTGGTGAAGTTTATTCATCCTGTTAAAGATCTCCCTCTTGTTTATTATTATTCAATAAAGTCAGTATCACATCTATTGGAATAGGACTTGATCTTAAACATCAGTTTTCCTTTAATTAAAGAATCTTGCAATATAAAAATCCTTATTGGTTTTATTACCCTAATAGCAAATTAGCATGGACACAGTGCAGGCATGAAAGTGTAGCGAGCTGCACAAACACACATCCACACGTGCAGTAAAACTTTCCACATGGCCGGTGGGAGGTAATCAAAGCCCTGACATGCACTAACCACATCCATTAGGAGGCTAATAAAGGATGTAGATGAGTTAATTAATGAGCCCAAAGAAAATCATCTGCCTCCAGGACAACTGCTCACATGTTTGTGTCTGACACACAGTGAGCCAGACGAAAATCAAAACACAAACAGCCCCCGTCGCTTGTCAGTCAGGTGGAAATCTGCATGTGCTGGTGTCAGGAGGATGAGGCAGATGATGAATGAAGCCTCTGCTGAGGTGTGTGAGCGTGTGTTGCATGTGCCGACTTCTGCCAGCCAAGGAAATTGAGTCTGACAGGAAAAGTTAAAAGAAAGAAAGAAAAAAAAAAAAAAACATGCAGGAAGTATTTCTTTTCTACTTAAGTCTACTGAGAATTTTACAGCTTTTTTTCCCTCACGACGTCAGGATATTCATGTCAATTTGTAAAGATAGAAACTGCTTCTCTCCAACGTATGGATTTCCATTTTTCATGATCCTTTAAGCCAGAAAACTTAACAAAAATAATTCTACACAGATCTTCAACACAGTGTCACTCTAGTTGTTGTTGATGATGAGACGTGTTTGTGTTGGAGCTCCACAGTTGTGGTATTTTCTTTTGCTTTTGCTTAGACAGAATCTTGAGAACCAACTTAATGTTACAGCTCAGTCCCAATGACACACTTTTATATGATAACTCCTCTTTTCAATTCAACGTAACATATGTCCATGTTAGGCACCAGGGGACACAAGTCAGACTAATTACAGGTGTCTGTAATGACACTGATTACCAGCAGGGGGAGGGGACAGACAGACCTCACAGCACTCCCCATAATATTTTGGAAAATAAGCATTTTGAACGACAACACTTGCTTGACTAGACCATAAATCCTCTCACCTACTGATCCATAACAGCACCTTACCAGAGATGTACAGTATGTTGAGTTTAACAATGGTCCTTGTTATATTAAACTTGTGTTGTCTGTGATACGACAGACGAGAACAGGGTTATGTGTATAAAGTGAAGTGACTTGTATGTGACTTAAATTCTCTATGTATATATTGTATCATATAACATGGTGCTGTTTAAATAAGTACAAACTAAATCAATATGATCTGATTGGTCAGTGATAAATTCATGCCTCCTATTGAATTGTGTTATCGTTTTCATGGGTTGGTTTCCTTGTCCCCTGAGCCAAGGAATAAATCATTGTATTTATCAATACATCTGTGTGGATGCACATGGATGAGCCTGAACCTTGACCAGGGTCAGCTATGGATTGAAAAGGAGTTCATGTAAAAGAAGCACTTCTCCAATCAACACTCCCGCCCCTTCGCTCCTCTGCAGTCAGCTTTCTCCTGTTTACAGCGGTTGTAACTGTTAAATCACGAGCTCTGTGCCCCACAAACACGGTGATTATGGTCCACAGATATGAGAGCAGCCCAGAAAAGTTGCCACTGTCACCAGTAATGCTGTCGTTACAAGGCAATGGCCGCATTAGAAAACCTCTTGCTTCCCTTTGCTTCGTGCTCGTTGCCCTTTTGTTTGCAGACTCAGCCTTAACTCACAGAATCCTTTCCACTGTTAAACAAAGTAATGGTGCTAATTAATTAGGTTGGCATTTATCGTTATGTGAAATGGCGAAGGGAACCGCCCTCAGTGGGTTTGTATATGTGCGTAGTTATCAACGACGTGGCTTTGATTAATCCCTCACTGACATTTGTGGTCACCAGGATTATTGGAGTCCTGAAGCTGAACCATGGGAGATGGAATCCATACATGTTCACGCACACACAGCTACAGTGATTCACAACATGGTGATGATTTAAAATAAAAAAGGACTAAACACATGGTTCGTAATGAAACTTCTGTTCTATGGAACATGATGAACAGAACAAACATCTGGAATCATCTCTTTCCATCACTGAATATCACACACACATCAGAGAGGAGGGAGTGCAGAATCCATCTGGTCAGATGCTTCAATGCTAGTAGATCTCCAAAGAAGTGTTGGTAGATCCTGAGCAATAACCAGGCGGTGGTTCTGAACCTGAAGCCTCGTGGATCCAAGTCCACTTCCTTAACCACTAGGCCACCACTGCCCCAATATCAACATATTTTGCAATATCCGTAAAAATAGTTATTGTTTTTTTTTTCCTCCATTGTTGCCCTGTCTGTCTTTAGTTTTCAATATCAGCAACATTTTCAAATTGAACAACATCCCTGTTTACGGGAATTTTCTTAATGATAACATGTTATAATATGATACTTAAAAATATGATCCGTACAGTAGCAGCACATATAGCAGTGTAGAGAAGAGGCCGTTTGGCAGAAAATACATTTGGCAGCGTTGACTTTGAATCTATTTCCATTCTGTTGAGTCAATACTCCACAGACCAATAAATCCAAAGGTCATTGTTGAGAATTAAAAAAAAAATCTCAGTCTCTGCATAATAATTACTGCATTTTCAAAGCCATTTTTCACAATCGTTGCATAACTTGATGAGTTCACATTTAAAAACTTTGCCCCAAGCTCAGGTTATGCAGACCTATTTCAAGCTGATAAATATAAAGTGTTTCTTGACGAGCCCCAAGATAATTGTCTCTGTTATATGTCACTTTTATTGCCTCTTCATCTTCCGTCTGCCCCTATTTATTACAACTGAATGCAAACACAGCACAGATAGCAAACTGCCAAATTATGAGATAACCTCGGTTCCCGCTCATCACCCAGGAGATGGCGAAGGCAGGAGGGTGATCTTTCCAGATGCAGACCCAGTAGGAGTGAATCACTTACTCTGAGGAAAATGCTAACCGTCAACACTTTCATTATATATTTTTCTCGCACTTCTGGTCTGTGTCCCCTATTATTATTCAAAAAAAAAAAAAACTCTACCACTACATTTAAGGTTGCTTGACCTTCTCTGAAGGACAAGGTTTTATCTCTGTTTTGTTCCAGGGCCCAGCACATTTCACTGTTTCATTAAGATTCAGGAGCTGTCCACACAGCACCGGTGCTGAAGTCCTCATGGTAGTTAGGACTGAGGACATGATACGTAATGCATGAATACAGACACAATAGGAAACTTGGAAAATTTGTCGAGTTCAATGTTAACGTTTTGGGAAATTGTTGGCAGTTTTTTGGGTTTTTTTTGTGGCCTTTCTCCCCAAAAGGAACCGCTGCCATTTATGACTTCATTCTATTTCACAATCACTGAATAATTCATAATTATAATGACATGATTTCCCATACACTAGTTATTTTATTGCTGGCATCCCTCCTACAGTTACCCCTTAACGATGCTGCACGTGATTTATCGCTCCTACATAAATATTCAAACACTATTGACTCTTGCTGTTTTACTTGTTTACAAGAGTCAGTATTCTGAGCTAAATACACCAGCCTTAACTTCTCAGGACCATCCGTCAACATGTGCTGACGTACCAACTCTAAAGGCACAGGAGGGAACCCCAGGCTTCCTCCTCCCTTCTGCATCAAAGATAACCCGGCTGCCATGAATAAGTCAAATGACAGCACTTAGCATGCAATCTCACTTGTTCAGAGGATGGCTGGTATCCACGTGTTGACACAATGTCAATAAATAAAAATGTGGTTCAAAGGGAATGTAATGTTACAGAATCCTAACCTTAATACATACATTTTTTTTTTGTTTGTTTGTTTTTCTTTTAAAAGTGAATTGTATATTCTGCAATTTTGGATTTGATACAGTGGATATTTCACATTGGTTTATTTTTTTAACACCATGTGTTTTAAACAACATTTATGTTAACTACAGTGTCAGAT
This sequence comes from Paraplagusia blochii, assembly GCA_016785265.1. NCBI lineage: Eukaryota > Metazoa > Chordata > Actinopteri > Pleuronectiformes > Cynoglossidae > Paraplagusia > Paraplagusia blochii. Next base: position 755,656 of record JAFBJS010006273.1, read on the forward strand.
TCACCTAATAGATGTAGAGAAAATGACCAGAAATAAGCGGCTGCTTCATCCAAAGGCAACAAAGACCTACAGGAGGTAGATTGGATTAGATTAGATGAGATAAAACTGTATTAATCCCCTGGGAGTAACCTTCAGGAAACTAAGGAGCAAATGTCTAACATTATTAAGTCTGTTGTTTACTCCTAATTCACTGCCAATGAACTGTCAGCTGCATGTTTTCATTCTTTCATGTGGACTGTGAATGGGTTTTGCTCTGGGCTATTCTGCATTCCATAAGATACAGCCTTCAAACAAACAACCGTTCATGGTCAGACTGATACATAAAGGTCTTTACAGTAAATAACAAAACAAACAGCTAAAAAAAAAAAAAAAAAAAAAAAAAACATTTGCATTTTTCTGGATTCATTTGCATTTTGCTGGATGGAAAGAAACAAGAGCCTACAAACATTAAATCAGAAAAACCTGAGAAAACAAACAAACAAACAAAAAAAAAAAACACTGGAGGTTGTGTGGGTTGGGACTGTGCTTTGGTCAGAAGACTTTAGAGTCAACCTGACAACTGGTGGATTCAAACCTTGAGCCTCCTGGACTGAAGAAACTCCTGGACTGAGCTCAAATACAACAAGTGGAGACACATTGCTGTTAATTAAACAAATATCTTAAAATCAGTTTTTGTTTCAACTTTTGATGAATATGTCTGCACCACCTAAATAATAAAATAATAAAATAATAGTCCTTGGTAGGTTGCACGGGGTTATGCTTAAAAAGAATTGGACAAATTAAGTTTTTCAAATCTACCATTTCCAAGACAAAATCTACAATTGTTGAAGTTTCTTTTTAGTGTATAAAACATAAATATACATAGATTTTAACCTTATATTCTTGATTTTTTGTTGAGAGGAAAACCTTGGGAAAGGAAAAAAAAAAACAAAAAACTCTGGACTTTTGAAAGGCTACTTTTTCAATTAAATTAACTTAGAATCTAATTGATTCTGTTTAAAATATAAGGTATTATACACTTTTTAAATGATTATTGATACAATTAAATGAAAAGGAGAGAGTAAGGCCCTTAGAAGAAATAGATTTTTCTTCAACAATTTTCTAAATTGAACTTTAACAGTTATTGCTTGCAGTGACTGAAAGTGAAGTTAGGCAACGTGTGACAAATGAACAATCGTTTTTCTCTTCGGAAGTCACCTCGGAGTTGTCAGTGCCGATGATTGAGAAGACACTTAGATGGCAAACGACCTGAACATTTATTGTTTTCTTCCTTTATTGCTCACATATTCCCGCACTGGAATCTTTTCGCACTCTTAAATGCGAGGAGTGAAATTAGGTTCCAGATCTGGGGAGACTGAAAGACAAAGAACACAGGCACAAAATGTTCCTCAATGCAGAATGAGTGGAATATAAATGAAAAAGATAAGGATAGTGGTGAAGCAGAGAGCTATTCTGCCCATAAACCAGACGCGCTTCAGTCCAAGTCTTTTCACAGACTTATTTATTCAACTGAGATATTAACAGCCACAATATTTTAGAATCCAAGTCTGATTTGGCTCAGGGACGCCAATGAGTAATACTTAACGACTGAGTTGGCGCCTGTTAGAAAAAAGCTAGAGCGGCTTTTCATGCTCTATTACAGATGAACAGTAGCCAACAGTGAAGGGGGAAAAATCTCCGGATTTAAAGGGTGAGTGTAAATACAAAACAAACGCAGCAGGAGGGGAGAGTACAAACAAGTGCTGCATCTTTAATGAGAATCCATTTGGTTTTTCAGCCATAGATTACATTTCATTTCATGTTGTTGGAGATGAATTACTGGAACGTAGAGTCGGATTATCATCCCGTCATATTTTTGTGATAAATGTTAAATAATGAATGCTTTCTGTCTTCCATCTGCAGCTGTGTTTTGTTATTTTGTTAATTTGCTGTTTTTTTAACACAAACACATCGCATTGGGGTTCATGGAATATTTTTTTTTTTATGAACAAAATAATTTCATTTGTGAATTGAAAAAAAAGAGATGAAATTACACTTAATTAAACATCAGCATATGATGAGACATTCAGTGTTTTGATAAAGACATCATCCTTTCATGATGTCATTGTGTCCTTGTTGATCCTACAAGGACACAAAAGCCTCTGTTAACGGGAAATCAAACACAGGTTTGACTGCATTTTGTATTTCAGCCATGAGGATCTGAGGCATGGAGTGAACACGGCGGCCAAGTCAGAAATAAACAAATAATAAAAGTTCTAAATTCAGAGTTTTCCAACACATTCCTCTAAAGCTCTCCTAGGTGAATGAAGAACGCAACACAGTATTTACTGATACTGATACTTACTATTAATGACACTCAGGGTGATGATTAGGTCCTTAGAGCATGGACAGTGCCTTGCTCTGAGGACCTGGCAGTTGGTGGATTCGAACCTCATTTTGTTCTATACATTAAAGAGATATTAATGAATCATTTTAATTTAAAAAAAAAGTATTTTTCCTACCTAATATCTTCATGTAAATTGTTAGTAACCTGTATCCTGCAAAAAATAAACAGGCCTTCTGTTAAAGACACCATTTATTTTACATTGTTCTATTAAAAACAAAGCTGCTGCCAGTGTCGCAATTATGGCTTTTAAATGGAACAGTTCCTCTGACAATATATTCTTAAAGACACCATATAATACATAAAAATGACTCCAGGGACGGGGTATATATGTATATATATTTGGTTTGTCTTGGTTGGTGTTTATTTTAAACATTGGTCATTCAACGTCCTAGGTGTAGGTGTAGCATCAGCATCAGCAGCAGTAGCAGCAGCAGAGGCCAGGATTTCCAGATCTTTTTAGTTCTCACATAATAGTGTCATCAACTGCAGCACAAGTATTAACCTCATGATTTACTACATTAGTTAAAGACTTCGGCTGCAGATGAGCTGTGGCAGCAGCAGCAGTGGGTGGATTGCGATGCGGGGGGAGCGGTTGGAGGTGCAGGGTATGGGTGGTTGTGTTTCTGAATTTATCTGAACTGATCAGAAACACAATTATGTCTTGCTCGCTCATAATAAACCACAGCTAAGTGGGTTGGAGAATTCATTCATTTACATTAACTGTTTCGCCGTTCGACAGTAATGGATCCTTTCATTAATGAATGAAGGCTCCCTTGTTCTGAAGCTTTCCCAAGAAGATGGGAAGAGATGGTGCGGGTGCAGAGTTAGAATATAAAAAAAAAAAGACTGAAGGAGAGAAAAGCACTGATAAATGAAAAGCCTTAGTAAGATTGCATTGAGCGATTGGGGAAAAAAAATCCTGCCGGGAAACAAATTGCCAGGCAGAGTAAAAACCATTTTATCTCTTTACTTGTCTCCATAAAAGGTCATGTTTTAAACAGTGACTTCAGACACTAAGGTTGGTTGTGAGCTCAAATCCTATGCATGTGAAATGTGCTGATTGCCATAAATCATCAGACCAGATGCCTCGGTGCCACCCATCGCTCTCGCTCTCTTGGCCTGGTGATATAGACAGATGCTGCCTTATCTCGGTCGCTGCTGCCAACCGCCCGCCCCGTGCACCCCCACCATCACCATTGCAGTGTCTGCCCCCAAACAAGAGCTAATCTCCGTTCTAAATTAAAACATAATTGGGAATTATGAATGTTTTATTATATCACAGACAGGCCAGACTGAGGCACTGACCCACTAGGGTATTTATTAAAGATTCTGACGCACATGTGGCACAAGCAGAACATGGTTCAACACAATGAGCCCAATGTGTTGGTTGAAGGTGGTCCTCATGAACTTTTGGACTTACACCTACAGTACCTTCTCAACTGGTTCCAAACTTTAATCAGTTCCATACTGTTGCAGTTGATAATCCTCCATCCAAAACAGAGTGAGCACAGAGAGAATTTCACAAAGGTTCACAGACACTGGGCCAACACATCAGGACATGGACCTCTCCTACACAGGGCTTTTATTCACATGGACTTCTCAAGAATGGTCTTCCTTAAATTACGTCAAATCTTTCAAAACACCAATTTCTCATAATGTGGCTACAAACAGAGTGATAACCAACGCAACCTGACCTGGAATGAACAGCCTGCATTGAACACAACCGGCCTTCAAACACCACAAGCACCATTTATCAGAAAAGTGCAATGACCCCACAAAGAGTGAGTGAAGGAGAGTGTGCTGTGTGTGTGTGTGTGTGTATATATATATATATAATGAGAAGAATACAAATGTATCTAAAAGTACCTTAAACTGGCCTATTTAACTGGTCTGTCTGCAGTCCAGAGTTTCCCTAAATGGAAATTCCTCACAAAGACAAGAATCACCTGCCAAATTGACACCAGGTGATCGGTGATCATCACACTTCAAAAAAAGAGAAAAAATGAAACTTTGTCCTTAATGCCCAGTGACGACTACTTAAAAAAGATTATTTGATTACCTACAGAATATATGCATAGATTATTCTGCTCCAACATTTTTTTAAGATGTGTATAAGAGACAGATATTTCTCTCTGCTTTGAATTATTAGGAAATGACATACAAAGTATATGTGTACTGCAAACTGTCACCCACTGTTCCACACCACCACCGTCCTCATGTATACATTAGGGATTCCTCAGATTCTCTCTGTAAATAGATTCCAGTGGGGAGTCGGTGATTTAGACTAAAGTGTCTCCTGCTGATCTTCACCATGACCCAACCGTCCACTCACTCCCAGTGTATACAACGTGATCACACTTCAAAAAAAGAGAAAAAATGAAACTTTGTCCTTAATGCCCAGTGACAACTACTTAAAAAAGATTATTTGATTACCTACAGAATATATGCATAGATTATTCAGCTCCAACATTTTTTTATGTGCGACGCTGGAGAGTTTAACTGACAATTAATGATGAAGAAAATGAGTGGAAAGGCAGAGCAGTGGGACACACTGATGCCTAATGTCAACTGGATGTCATTTCCATAATATTACAGTGACAGTGTGCAGCCAAGGCCGTGCACGCACTGATGTGTGTCGCTCTTTCATGTTAATGAGCTGCCTGACACAAGCTGCATTTCTCATTAGTGATCGTCTCATAGATCTGCAGCGATGGCCCTTTACACAACCGTCAACATGGAATTTATGGCTCAAATGGACCAAAATGTGGACAGTATATACATATATGTTTATATGCATGCAGCAGGGTGAGCCTCACATTTGCAATATGTTCGTAGTCATGTTTTTTTTTTTTTTTTTCCCCACATGGATGTTTTCAATGACTACATTTGCACAATAAAAAACATGAAGATTAAAGCAGTGAAACATGCCTTCAATGATGTCCCTGATATAACAGCAAACAGGACGTTCCATCTGAGGTACAACACTGTCTCCAAGAATCTATATTCACACCATACATCTTGTTTGTGTCTAACAACATCATCTCTGTTCCAACCTTCTGGCCACTCCACTGAACCAGATGCAATAAAACATTGTTAACCCTGGAGCAAGTGCGCCGTCATTTAGGGTAATTTAGAAGATGCAACATAAAAACTACTATTGTATATAATCAATAATCTGACCGGCTTTTGGTAGAAGCACCGCTGCTCTGAATATTGCATGAGCAAACGGTGAAGCCTGTCGCCTGAAGTGCAACAGTGTGGCCTACGAATGAATGTCTGGATGCATTTCATGACATCTCTGTGCCAGCTTTCACAAATGACATCAAATGTAGATGTTGATTGAAACCCATCTTTGAAACTGAGAAAAACAGGACCTCTGAGCAACCTCTGAGAATCAAACCCACGACTCTCTCCTCTCTCTAACTACTACAGTTTGTAACTGACCCCCATAAAAACAACAAACACATGTGAGACCAGATGAACAGCACACACATAACAGACTTCCCCCAGCAATGATTCAACAGGACTGAGTCAGGGAGAGAGTTTATATAGACAGGACACCAGGTGATGAGAGTGAGACTGATTGACGGGGACACAGGTGACTGTGATCACAGTAATAAACCAGAACAACAGGGACAGAGAGGAAAGTGTTTTCTGCACCAAGTTTGATAATGTCTGTACATTTCATGTTATATTTAAATAATTAGTTTATGTTTATTGGTACAACTATAGCATGAATTTCTATTGTAAACTTCTTTTTTCATAGGTACATTTTGGGATTTTTTTTTTTTTTTCTGTCGCTTTTAAATAATATCTAACAAAATCTCAAATATACCAACTAATTTAATAATATTCAAAGTTATTTCTTCACCAGCAGAGGTGTCAAACTCATCAGAAGGAAGGAAGGAGAAAAGGAAAGTGATCCACACCACTGCACACAGTGAAATAAGACTCCTGTATTTAACCCTTCACCAAAGTGAACAGTGGACAACTTTGACCGTCTGGGCAGCAGGGACCCTAAAGTCCCCAAGTCCAGTCCTTTCACCACTAACACTTGGCCTAGAACACTGTCTGAATGGGTTCTGTGAGAGAAAAACTGCCCCCAACACTACAGCATCCTGGAAAGGCTGGTTATTATTAGAAGACAGTGTTGATGCAACTACTCACCAACATTTAAAGACATGCTGCTGCTGCTGTTATTACTTATTTGAATAAAAATATTAATATAAACAAAACATATGGTATTATATAAAAAAAACCTGCAGCCAACCAAGTCAGTTTTATAGAACCTACTGGAAACAAACCACTCCTATCAGCAGCAGTAGCAGCAGCAGCAGCAGCAGTAGCAGCAGCAGCAGCAGCAGAGGTGGACTGATTCTCACTCCTCTTATAAACCTCACATGGCAAATGATATCAAATCTATTCATCATTCCCCGCTCCACTTACTCCTGGCCGGGTATTCCATGGCCCTTCAGGCAAACATCCTGATCCGTTGTAACACCGACTGACTGACGCAGCTCACTGACCAGCTGAAAGTCAGAGCCAATAGCAGTGGTGTCAATCCGGCAGCGCTCCACTTGGCGCTTGGTAAGAACATATAGACGTGCTATTCTGCAACTCTGGACTGGGGTGAGACTATTGACTCAGAAAGTACAGGGTGGGCTTTAAATCAATAATGACTCACAACGCCCCCCAGTGAAAGCTGCCCTGACTTTGGGCGGTAAAGTAGGTCATAAACATTGTTTCATGCGAAGCAAACGATGAATTGGACATGCAATAAGGACACGTGCTGTGCAGATAACTAGGGACAAGTGTCCTCGTGTGCGATGTGTTGGAAGTGTGAGGCCCTTTTCTTGATATATTGGAAATGCAAATGCACACACACACACACACGTTACCTGCAGGTGGGCAGATGGTGGGAGGAAACACAACACGTGAAGATGGAAACTGGTGAAAGTCTGGATCTAGACTTGACCTAAGAGAATAAAATAAAAAGTTGTAGGAAAAGGTAAAGACACTGTTATTGAAAGATAAGATTTAGTTTGTCAAAACAACAGTTTTATAACTTTATACTTGACCTCACCCACAATTATTACCCATGTACATATTACGCAAATTTAAGAGAGTTTTAATATAAAAATAATTGGTTATAAATGAATGGATGGAAATGTATATGAATGATGGAAGCAAAGTTGGAAAATTATGGGGAAAAAAATCATATTTCCTTGAGAAAAAAAACAAAAGATCATGATTTACAGTAAATAGTCAAAATATTATTGTAAACATGTCATTTCACACATCTCGTTATGTTTGTGTGTCTGAGGGAAACCATTAAGCCATGACTTGATTATCCTTCCATCTCCATCTGCTCCAACATTACCAGGTCATGAAGGTGGCAGTATCCATGACAGACAGATCAAATGTCTAATAAAAGCAGGTAAATAAGAGGTGAAAAACAATAGTTTGTGTTTTTTGTATAACAAACGTCCACTAGGTCAGCAGCAGTATCTCCAACTATAGTCAGTCTGAACAAACATGGTCGGTCAAACAAAGAACATTTCTTAATGTCTTTGTCTGGCTGTCAGTCTTACAAAACACATGCTGATCATTGATAAAAAGCTTTAAGTTTTCCACTGTTTTGTCCGTTGTCTTTCGTTGTGATTCTCTGAGGGATCCTGAAAAGAAGGAAGAGAAGAAAAAGGAATAAACAGGGACATGTCTCTTATTCTGGCTCAACCTTTTCTGCCAGTTGCATGAAAACAACAGCAACAATCCTACCCTGCTCCTGAGGCCAGGCTAACAGCCAGGCTCAGATTAGTCCTAATGATTTACCTGTGTTTTCACTGTCAACCCTGTGCAGAATGAATGAGCTTTACAGCCGAGTGCAGTTCTTTAAAAGAGGAAGCAAAGTTATTCTTAAATCATTTAACGGCACCAGTTGTTGAGCTTCTCTTAACCTGCTGCTCCTGACAGTGTCAGGCTTGTGGTTCTGGACATGTGACGAGAAAACTGCTCATAAACATCAGGAGCAAATTCTGTCTTAAAAAGGTGTGGAGACCAAAACAACTCCTTGGTCCAGTGGTGGAGACAGTGGTCTAGAGGAGGAGAACTACTAGAGTTCCCTCTGACATCAACCAGAAGCTGATGGAGTTCCTCAGTCGAGGAATGAAACATCTTCCCACTCCAAGAAGAAGTCCAGTGGCTGAAAACGAAACCCTTTTTGGACATCCTGGAACATGAAGAATTAATAAATAATGAACAATAAGTAGAAGGTAGGTTAAAGATTTTTGTTTTGATCTTAATCTTTTTTTTTTTACATTATTTAGACCACTCTTGGCAAAGTACTTCCTTTGTCTCCCTCCCTTTTTGTCTCCCTCTCTTCTACATGTTCACTACCTCCAACCTCAGGTGCAAATTCTGCCTTTGTCAGAATTGATGTGTTTTATGGCACACGTGAAATGTTGATGGTAACTGCTGCAGGATTTCCTGGGAAGTATAAAACCTTTTGTTAACGCTGCAGGTTGTCGTCCAATTTATTTCTGACAGAGTATAAATCTCAGTGTATTCCAGGATAAAACTGACTGCAGTTGGAAGAGGACTATATGTGGTTGAGCTTCAGGCCTTTACTGAGGTGAGAGCAGGTGTTTTTCAGGTGTTGTGAATCCTGAACTAAGCCACGTTGGTGCTTTGTGGCAGAATTAGAATATTAGAATACATGTCTCTTATACACATC
>JAFBJS010006273.1:765145-785529 GCA_016785265.1 Paraplagusia blochii
CACACACACACACTCACTCAAGAGGCCAAATGCCAACGAGGATTGTTAGTCAATGAGAAATGTCATCCATCTCATCAATGTTGGTTGAAATCCCTGTCACATGATTGACATGTGATTTATCAACCCACCCTCAACCTCGTTGTGCCTGTTGTCTCCGAGACAAGATTCAAATATACTACTGTACAACTGCTATGCACAATTTTCTTATGAGAATTATTTTTGAAATATACAAAATGGAATTTGATAGTATTTACAGCAATGGAATTTATTTCTACTCATGGTTTTACGACTGTTACTGTCATCAGATCTGTTTTACAGGAAGGAAAAACCCCAAACTAAGAACTATTGAGGTGAACCAGTGCCTAATTAAAAGAAGGAAGTAAAACTTTTGCTAAAGTGATTTCCAGAAAAGTACAATCTCACTTTTTGCCTAAACTTTTTAGATTAGTTTTTCAGAACCGGGCTACAAATGTGGAGATTTTTTTTTTTTAAATAAAAATGTAACCTATTTAATCAGTTAACATCCTTACAAAGCCGATGGTGGTTTTCTGATTGCCCCTCTGAGACGTGTGTCCTTGTGATGCCATGGTGAATAAATTGTAAACAAACAAACAAACAAACAAAAAAAGTTACACCATCTGCCTGTCAACACCTTCAGGTAATTTATTTTTCTTTGCATATAAAATGTAGTGCTGCGAGTAAAATAAAATCACTAGTCTCTTCTTAACCTGCCTAAGCCTGGTTTATGTTTCATTCCAGCAGGATGGTTTAAATACGTAAGAATTATTGAGTCGAAAGGTTTACAAGACTGTAATTATATTTGCCAGGGAGAGAGCTGAGCCGGGCTACGATTTTTGCAAACAATGTGACAGAAACGAAGAGAAAAATAAAAAAGAACATGAACTATGAGCTATTTCCATGTGACATATTGAGGTGATGCTAGTGTTACAGAGGAACGACAGAGCTATATTGATAACAGAAATCAGTAGTATAATAGGGACAGTTACAAGGACCGGATTAAAATACCAAATGGGCCGCATCTGGTCCCCGAGCCGCAGTTTTCCTAGTTTGATCTCCAGACTGTGCATTTCCTTGTTTTTGCATGATGAGTTAGGCTTCAATTTTTGTTCATCTGCAAGTTATGCTATAGATAAATACAAAGAATAACAACTTTAATAATAAATGACAAATGTTCTAGATCATCTTTAAACATAATTGATTTTATTTATTGTTGTTGTTTTTTTTTTTTATTGTCATTGTTCCTAATTAAATAGATGGACTGTGGTTGAACGACCAAGTAAAGTTTCATGTACATCTTCTGTATCTTATCCACAACACTGTCTTAGATAAAATAAGTGAAATAAATGTTAAACTGCTTCATCGAAAAATAAATAAAGTAAAATAAAATGGTGTTGTTCACAAAGTAGAATTTGTTTAAACGTCTAATGATCAATGTGCACATTCCACTCTATCAGGCCTATTTAGAAGCTCTGAATGCTGACTGATTATCAACAATCAAGGCCCATTCTTGTTCACAGTACATGGATGAGTAGACACATATGCAGACACAGACTCGCAGACGTACATTTAGCCTTGAAAAAAAGCCTTTTTTGCCAGCGTTTAGGTCAAAATAGCAGCGGGTCAATTTTCTCAGCATATCTTCAAGATGTCATGGGTGACAAGTGAAATTAAAGACAAGGAATGGTAATCAAGAACTTATTCCTGCAGAGTTGCATGTGGAGTACAAGCTTCCAGTTGTTCATTCCTGTATGAAAACATGGTATAACAAACAAGATGGTGAAGAAATGTGTATGAAAATATGGTCACAAAAAAAAAAAGATGACAAAGCACAGGTTTAATTGTGATAAATATTCAAAACTGCCCCTGATTTTTTTATTTTTTTATACCTGCTCCTGCTTAAATATTTCATCAGGAATTATTCTCTTCCAACTCATCAAGACTCTGTGATCTCTTGATTTGTGTTCAGTGTTGTGTGATGCCACCAGCTGAAGATGAAGTCGCATAACAGCCGTCCTCTGGGCCCATATGTCATCAGAATGGCACTATTAACCACACGTAGGCAGGTATCCATCACCTGGATGTGCCGCCTCGTCCTTGTGGCACTGGTAAGTCCCTGTAATATATGACATGGTGCTGAAGATCAAGCCGAGCTCTGCAGTTGTGAAATATATATACATATGTATATATATATATATATACATATATATAGACGTGCATGTACAGCTCACCATGAAAGCGCCACAGCCTGGGCTCCTGGTCTTGGCTCTGAGTGGAAACAGTGAACTTGTGAATTAATCATAGGCCAGTGAGAAGTGAAATCAATGTTCTCCATCATAACCTGTGTGAGTCACAGGGAATGTGACAGCAGCTGACGGCATCGTGTGGACGGTGTTGCACACGGTACGGTACGGTGGGTTCTCCTGGAGGTGGGAGGCAGGTTCCGTTCACTGACACCAGGCATTTAATCTCGCCTGTGACACCGGATCGTATGGGTGCGACACCAGAGTGATGTATGGTAAGTGGATGAAGCTGCAGCTGTGATTTCAAAAAGGTGACATTCATCCTCAACGGTCAATCTTTCACAAATATTATCAACTCAGTGAACTCACTCAGACTTCTGTGGGAACTTTACACCACACATGGCAGCCCAGCTGATAAGAACGAGGAAATGCACAGGAGAATGTCTGCTGATATTAAAAACAATGTAACATAATGTCAGGGTTCTGCAAAATGAAGTTTGCTCTAAAGACAGTTCAATGCCTCAGTGAGGAACTTTTGCAAAACACATTTTTCTCCTGATCTTCCCACTGAGGGATCTTCTGTCACCTGTGGTGCAGGTGTCCTTCACTCAGAGTGGAACAATGAGTGCTGTGTGTTGTGGGCTCACCACCTGAAGGAAGGTTCCTGATGACCTGGTATGGTGCGGCATGATTTGGGTGATGGTCCTGGAGACGGCTGCCCCTGTATCCTGCTAATGAATGAGTGGATTGAAATGGATGATTTCCTAGTTCTAATGGTTCACTGTGAATCCTGTCATTGCAGGAATGTTAAATTCTACGGCACTAAACAAAATCGTACAAGCTTTTGTTAAATCTAACTTTCACTCAAATTAAAACTTCAAAGTGGGTTTTTAACAAAAGAGACAGGCCGTTACATTTAAACAGACAACAGGCGCTCAGGGTTAAAGACCTGGAAAATGTTTACCTTTTTGTCAAAAGGTAAAAGTGTGTTAAAGTTGTTGTCAGTGGCAGTCAGGTCAAGTGACAGCTTTGCAGAGGCAGCAGTGGAGACAGTCAGTACAGTAGAGTAAAACCCCAGGGGAAAGAAAAAAAAAACAAACTGTGTCATTCAAGTACTGTTCTAGTCGGTTGCACTTTGTCACGGAGCCGTAAAGTGAGATTTGAACAAATTTAGGAGGGGGATAGTGGGGGGATAGTGTTTGATAGTGGGGGGTATATGGTTGGCAGTAAGTCTGATATCATAAATAGCTGCAGCTTTTGTCTCATGGTTAGACTTATGTGGCTGCTTCCTTCAGGCAGAACGTATCCCTGTTAACTTGATTCATATCGCTGTCCCTGGGCTTTTATTTCCTTTATCACTTCCTACTTTTTTGCTAAAATTTCCCATTTTCCTTTTCCATTTTCTTTTCTCAGAATATTTCTGTTCTTATTGAGAAATTTTACTTCAATCAGAAACAGAACAAACTTATTATTTTTGTGTTACATGAAAATAAATAGCAGAAACAGGTAAATCCTTAAGGACGTGATAAGAACAAAACGAAGAGTCACCTAAGAGTTTGCTGCTAGTGCTGCAAAGAGATTAGTGAATGTGCTAAGTCAGGGTTTGGATGAGAGCGCCTTAAAACAGAAGTGATGTGCAACCGTAAACAAGTTGTTGGTTAGAGAGAAAAGCCAAAGATACGGAGACATAAGTCAATCTAGCATGTGATCTTGGCAACCGGAGCTAGAGTTCAAACTGCTGACCTTCTGACCATAAGGCAGGAGGGTTGACCCATTATCCTCACTATTTCTTTATCAGGCAGATTTACAGGCAGCTGTGTCTGCAAGGAAATAACTCAGATTCCAATTATTTTTTTGGAATATGTTCATTATCTGTTAGAGCAGAGTTTGAGATGTAATGTTTCAAGAGGAACCCAGTGCACTGAGGCAAACAAAGGTGAAACGTGTAAAAGGTAAAAATTAAATAAACTCAGGCACAATTGACTCTAATGTAAAGTCAGGAACCTCCTTGGTTTCAAAGAGTTCTGCTGGGGAGAGCGAAACACATTGGAGTGAAATGATCCTGGACATTTCTGGGGTTAATGACATTAAATGAAACTGTAACAAAAAAGATAAACAATAGTTGGTGCTGAAGGTCAATCTGTGCTGTGTAGCCCACAGGACAGGACTGAGCTCACAGCGTCCCCACCTGCCATCATTATTTTTTCCTTGTCTGATTTTACTGGGGCAGTGCTATCAGCGGTTCTGCCCTGGATGCTGTAGTCATGACATCACGTGGCTTCTGGATGTGGAAGGAGAACTCATATTTTTCTGCTCAGAACGTCTCTTCATCTGCACATCCATCACAGCCTGGCTTTTTCATGACTTGTACGTGTTTGTGTGTGTGTTTGCATGCACCATGTGCTGCTGCCATCTTATCACCCCCACCATCATAACATGGGCCCAAGCACATCAGTGAGTGTAATTGCACTTTCTGTCTGACTCCCTGACTGAACCCCTCCTTCCTTCCTTCTCCCATCTCCTGCATCCACTGCAGGTATATGAGCATTGGTTCAAAGACATTTAAACAGTAAAAACCATGATGTTTTTTTTTTTTTTTCTTCTTCTTCTTTTTATGATGATGTCTTGCTACAGTTGGACATCTCTGTAACGGCAGTGTCCAGGTTGCAAGAGGGAAGTGAGTTGACTCCCCTTCTTCTCATGAAGAAGAAGGGGAGTTAGAGTTAGAGAGACAGACAGCTCGAGGGAGGGAGACAGAAGAATCAATGAGTGAGGCACTGGGGGAAGATAACATCCTCCCACTTTATGCTGTGATTGGCAGATGCATGGCGGCTTTTTCAACCTGCCATCCCACTCAGCCCTCTCGCTCGTCATCAAATAAAGTCTCCCTGTGACGGAGACAATCATGGCGGCACTTTATGAACCTCTGGCTGATGATATTGTCATCCAAATGTACAATAGCCACGTTGGAATGGTGGTTAGACACATGAGTGTGTCTGAGAAGGTGAGGTTTCACTGATGTCATCGTCTGAGCTGGGCCACCTGATCTCAAAAACAACTATTCATCCCTTTGTCCAGTGAATGAGGGAGTGGTCAAGAGGAGTAGAGCTCCACGTGTGTCCTCTTACATCAACCACAAACTAACAAAGATCCTTGGATGTGGAATAAAATGTTTCCCAACTCCAAGAAGAAGTGAAGATGAAGATGCTCACAACTAAAGCCTTCATGTATCTCCACACACACATAATGTTGATTGATATGTGTCTGTTATTACAACTTTGTTAGTGTTTTTACATTCACACTGTGGTCCATCTCTAATTACAGTCAGTGCCTTGACTCATTCACTGAGCCGGTGGACGTTGAGATGTAGAGGTGAGGTGGTTATATCACTGTTGTATGTATTTTCCCCATAAAGATCCTTCCCCAAACGGTGTATGTGGGCTGAGTCAATTAAAGCACACACACACATACTGTATATATACATACATATATATATATATATATACATGAGCGTATACGTATACAACCCACATTTCCTTCAGACTCCTGCATAAATAGGTCAGATGTTCGTTCCATACCTTTTGGCCATTTCTGTAGGAGGAACTCATCAGTCATAGCTGTGATATCCATTTCCTCATGAATAACATTAGCAGATGGAGGACAAATGTCTTCTAGCCGTGCACTGTCAGGCATGTGCACATGTGTGTTTACATTTATGTTTCAGGCTGTCTTTGAATGATGAAGATGAAGAGATAAAGGAAAAAAAAAACAGGAAAAAAAGATGAAATATGTCACGGGCCACTCTGTCCAATACTCGGTGTCTTCCAGTAGGACATTAGGCCCATACTTACAGTTGGAGCATCCTTGATGTTATCGACAGCTCTGAGCAAGTGGCACGATGCACATTAATGGACGAGGTGTATTTACTAACATGATGAATGTGTCCATGTAGTCACCAGTTCACCTTCCACTTGTCTCCACTGCTATTATGTTAAATACCACTGCATGAAGAAAAGCATCACAGCCATTGTTTCCCTTCAGAAACAAATAAGAGTAGATCCATTGAATCCAAGCTAAGTGGAAGTTATGCAGGCGAGTTAAGAGCTTACAGAGAGAGAGAAAAAAAAAGAGAAAAGCACAATAATGGATTGACCGGATGCCTCAATATGTAAAAGAGTCGTTTGCTATTTTGCATTTTATCTGTAAGAATGTTTTTACTGTTGTCTCTGTGCTGTTACGCTGCTACAGCCTCAATTTCCCAAAGGTAACTCACAAAGGATTAATAAAGTGTTATTTATCTACTGTATCTCTCTATTGTTAAAGAAAAGCCTTATACAGCAGGGATAATAGAATGTCTCTCTTAGGTGCATTTCTTTCTATATGAAAATAAAGGCTCAAGGATATGTACAGTTACATATTTATAGATATAATCCATCAAGAATACAATATGCAACTTTTGTCATGCTATATGTTAAAATTTTACAAAAACAAAAATAAAAAATCACTCACTAATATGGGTTTCAATGCAAACAATGCTACAGACATATTAATGTGGGAATAATCTCTGTGGTCAGTTCTGCACATCAGTCTCCAGGTAAAGCTAGTAGACAAAGTGACTCCTCGTCACAAACCAGTGTATTTCATTGGTTGGTTGTGTTAGAATCTATGGTCCTGATCACTAGTCCTGGGTCCCATTCAATACAGTCATTGTCCATTTCACGAGTGACGACCTCATTTAGATTGAAATTGACCATAAAACAGTATGTTGTTTTACAAGAGGACCCACAGTTTTCACAGTGACCCCATTTGCCACTTAAATACATAATGGAACAAGAATAGCAGTCGTCGTTTGCATGGTTGAAGAGAACAAAACCTCAGCGCAGGCATAGTTTCCTTTTTAGCTTCTTTAATTGACCAGTAAATGTTTAAGACAATTTTTCTGACTGCATCATTGAAGCTGCTTAAACCTTTCCTTTAGATCTGTTTAATTAACTACTCTGTTATACCTTTGTGTCTTTAAGGGACAGATTAAAATAAAGACAGACAGATCGAGGTACTCTGTCTGTCTGTCTGTCTGTCAATCCATCCATCCATCCGTCCAATGCAAATGGTAAATAAGAAAGAGAGACTCATGAAGCGAGAATCACAGTACACAGGTGAGAGTGATGGAATGATGATGGTCTGACTGAAGGTCACAGGGACAAGCAGAGCTGACAAATATTCTGAAGATTAACAATAAGTCACTCTCATATGTTTAGATTATACCAGTCATCATGTCCAATCAGAAGGCAATATATATATATGTATATATATATATTTCTAGCTGGTGTTCTACAACAATGGGCTGAGCAGTAAGAAACAGGCCTGGGGACGGAGAACTGCAGGAGACAGATAGGCGAAAGAAAATTAAAAAGAAGACACTGAGCTGCAGCGCTATTACGACGCCTGTAATGAAGAAAAAAAAAAAAAATAAATAAAAAAAAGAAGTCACAGCCTTTCAGGTTCTTTATTTCTTTCTGGACTCTTGACTCCACTGGGTCAGACCCATTATGACAAATCTGTCTCATATGGGCATTATGAGAACAGCAACTACCTTAGCAGGACAATATGAAGCTGCCCTTTTCTGTGCTATTTCACATGACTTCTCCAACACACACACACACACACACACACACACACACACACACCTATCTAAGCATGACCGGAATGGACCAAACGCTGACTTATACCCCCAGGATGGATGCAGGCCGGCGTGGTGAGATCACGTGGACAAATCCTAATTAGGGTTTTATCCCTGGACAGTGACGTTAAATGCAGCTGGACTCATGGCTTGCACTTAATTTAGCCTGGGACAAAAGGCAATATCTCTGCTACGATGCTCCCAGGTACCTGGATAATTGCCCCACACATCATATACGACAAAATACAACCGTACACACAGTGTTGTTTGCTGTGTGTGTCTGATCATATATTGCCTGATTATAGTCCCTGAGTAGAAACACAGTTGACCTGTTGTCGTCTTCGCATCTCCAAGGTAATATTTACTGTACTTTACCTTTATGGCTTTGCTTTTTATTTTTTGTCCACAGGAATTGACGATGGTACTCCTGGTCTTTCTTTACATTCCCATCTTCTTGACTTTAATGTATGTCATTATGGACTTTGTCTAGGGAGACGTAAAGGACAATAATGACAACATGGCCCTTTTTAGTCCAGTGGTGGCTCAACCTTGTGTTTGCTCCATGTTCAAGTATGTGGCCTGGTCTTGAACCCACAGATCAGAGTTGTGTAATGAATCATGTCATGTCCTACTGGTGGTTTGAGGGTTGTTACATGAACGACATACAGGAAAGCACTTAGAATGACTGATTTGTGTCACCGTCAGGTTAAGTCCTAAACATCACATGGAGACTCTCTCTCTCTCTCTCTCTCTCTCTCTGTTGCTGCATGTGCTCTATATAAACACCTTTATATTGCATCAAAATGTATAGGATTTATATGCAATTATTCACAAATATATATAAACAAGATGTGCTTCACAGTTTGGTTTACACAAAATTGTAACATCCTTTAGAAGAATGAAGCACAGTGGAGCACCAAACAGGAACCTTGGACTCCATAATGAATGGGGGTGGACTGTAGGTCAAGAATATCTTAGCACTAAGGTTTCTGTGAGCGCTGCTCTGGCCCCGGTGTGTCATCAGTCAGCAGTAATGTTGTGAGGAGCACTAAGGCCCTTTATGCCTCCCAGCATTTCAAACAGCTGCAGTATTAAACTACATCACTTGTACTGATGCAAAGAGAGCATGATGACACTTTTGAGTCCAGATTTCTGATGAATCCAGACCATTGTTTCATATATGTTCTTGAGGAGTTACTATTACAGCTAACCCTATAGTCTGCTGTAGCCAGTATACACAATGTTGTCACAACTCTACCACGATTTTCAGTCGCTTCACAATCAGCATCAGGTTGTACTTTGGGCTCAGTCATGCAGTATTCAACCTCAACTTTATTTGTTTAAAGTTTTATTTATTTATTATTTTTTAAGTTTTATTCACACGGTTAAGAGAAGCCATATTGAATTCAAGATTTATTGTGTGAAAATCAAATATGTTCAGATCTGCACAAGACTTCTCTGACAAGCATGTCACACCACACATGCATGAACATATATACAGAGATGGAGGTAAACATCAGCATCGTCACCCTGTGTTTCCATGTCTGCACACAGACTGGCACAAATTTACCAAAACATTAATTTTGTTAACTGAGTAGTAATATAAACTGTGATTAATTAAATCTCCCATAACCACCTTCTTCTTTCTCCTGTTCAGTGGATTGTAATAGTATTTTGCATTTGAAACAACTGTCAATACAGTTTTCTTCCAAAAATAATAATAAAAAAGTCTTTATCCTCCATTTTTTAAGCATCATTTATTGCATTACATAAGCAATAAGTTGCTGTAGTCCAATCACAACCTACCGTTGAATTGTACAGTGTAGTGTAGACCAGGGAAGACTAGTTATGAGCTGTGAACTGATCACCTACAAGATTATTGATGATATTTCTGATTTCTTGGAAAACAAATTGCAGAGTGTACGCCCAGTGTAAAGCAAACAAAAATATAACTTCATTTGACATAATATGACTGTGATGACTTTTATTTTCCAAAATAATATTGTTTATAATTATTTAGTTTCTATTGCTTTTCTTCATTTAATGAATATAATCTAAAGATGGATTGTAATCTACAGATGTAGCCACTCAGAATGTTCCAACTTTCCCTGATTGGACTGTGATTGGTCCTTGACTGGATCCAGTTGAAGATGTGATCCTCCACAGCAAAGTAATTGACAAAGAAGTCAGGAGTAAATCTATTTGTGCTCGTGAAAACCAGCTGCATCGACTCTCATTCATCCAGAGGAGAAGCAGTGATAATCTTCTACTCTACATATTGTGCCAAATATAGGAATGAACAAACAGATACACATCTGTTCACACTGAGGTGGACACTGCAAGACTCCTTATTCTCCTCTTTTAACTCTTTAAACGCGTTTAAAATTGCAATAAACTAGAGCAGCAGACAACTTAACGACTGGTCCGTGAAAATAGACATTCAGACCGTTTTGTGACGCAGAGAAGGTTTGAGAGAACTGAGCTAGAGAATCAGTGAACATCTTAAAATAGGAGTTTTATCAAACTGTTTTATTTGTTTTAAATCCCACCCAACCAGTGTACATGAAAAGCCAATCTCCATCACATGAATTATTCTCTTTTTTTAAAATATTCTGCCAAATGTCAGGTATTTGTAAATCTATGTTTCATTTTCTCATTCTTGTCCACACAGCTTTAAGGTTTTGACCCCTTCTTTTCCCATTAGTCCCCACTATGGACTGATAACCGGGCAATCATAATCTTCTAGCTCCCATTTTTGCACTAGTGGGAGGAATATTTGCAGCAGTGACCTCAAGGAAAATGCCAGTTGCCCTACGCAGCTGAGCACATAAGTAATATTTCCAGTTTAAATTGACTATTGGAGTTAAAATACCTCCTGGTGCCACCTTTAGCTACACAGTGCAACTATAGTTTCTTTGAAATCCCTCTTCCTTGGTGATTGCTTGATGCAAATTCTTTGCTCCCTGTTCATTTTACCTTGGCATCAATTACGCTGAGCAAATACAGGTGTGGTTGTCAGAACGGGAAATGGGCCTTTAATCATTTATGATGGCCATGTCTAAGGTGGGTTTGCCCCGGAGTGCTCCGTCTATTCCGTACTATCTGAAGCTGCAGTGTGTTCCTTTCATAATATACATCTTTTAGTCCCTGGCTTCTTCTTTCATGCTTCCTTTACACTGTTGGCTCACGTCCCTGAGGGACTGATGGCTTCTTGTCTGTACAACTGAACCAAGTTCCACTTTGGCTTTAATTGCAGAGACCAGTGTCTGTGCTGAGAGGACGTCCAGAACACTCTCTTCTCAGTTCATAAAAAGGGAACCCTTTGTGTCAGCAACACTATCATGAGTCATTATAATAATCTTTTTCGTGGGTATTCATGGTTCTGTACTTAGTAGAGTTAGGATCCATGTGGGATTAAAACAAATCCTGTGATTCAAGGATATAACATCCCTGCTTCTGGCTTGAAAAACTCCACATCCATACTAATGCTAAACTTGCCATTCCACTACATCTGTGCTTTTAGTCTTCAAAACAAAGCACAAAAATGGGTTCAAAAATCCATGTTCCCTTTGTTGTCGGGAATTTCCTTTTACCAAGCTCTTTTTAATGGATACGAAAAACCCTCAAAGGTCAAATAAAGCTCAGATCTTCAGCTTGTTCTTTGCTTCAGCCTCAAGACATAATCAAAGCGGGAGTGGAACAGGTGGCGTTGCATGCAAAGCCTTTTAGATAACACATGTCACCTTTCTTTTGACAAAAGCGCTACAGAAAACAACAACAGTCCCAGTGCTGGCAGTGTTTTGCATGCCATTTAGATTGCTCCCTCCCCCCTGCCAAGTGGAACTGCTGCAATTTTCTCATTGTTTTGCCTCTTCAGTATTGACTGTTTGTCTTTTGGTTGACACCACAGCCCTGGCTCCTGTAACATGATTGCCTTTCCATTACTGCATTTTATCTTCTGCTGTCAGAAGCAGCTGTGTTGCCTTCTAGTTGCCATTTCTGCTATCCTCGGTTGTTGTTGTTGTATTTTTCCATATTGCACAAGTAGGTGTACTAAAGTTCAGCAAACCCTACAAGGGTGAGAGGTCCAGGGGAACAACATGTCAAAGCAGCACATGATTGTGTTGCTTTGACCAGGAACATCTTATGATTGTGTTTTCTGGTCAGTTGTCTGACTTTGTCTTAATGAAATGGAAAAAAAAAGAAGTTTCCTGCATTGTTGACTGACTTAAATCAAAAAACAAAAGTGAACTTTGTCTCAAACCTGAGGACAGTCAATCATTTTTGCAGCAACGTTAAAATCCTGTCTGCTTTACCGCCAGCTCATTTGTCAAACACTTCTCACCAAACGATTTGACATCAATGTATCATAAAATGACACAAACTTTCAGAGAGAGAGAGAGAGAGAGAGAGAGAGAGAGAGAGCAGTGAATTGACACATGTGTCCTTATTTCAAAGTTTGAGTTTTGCACATGGCAAGAGAAAAGGTATAAGGTATAAAAAAATAAATAAAAAAAAATCCATTGGAGTTTCTTTCCTAACATGTCTCTAGGTTAGTTTGACAATGTCAGTATGTCAAAGTAAATAATTATAAATATATTCCAGAAACATGAACATGGTGTTATGTTGTATACTGTAGCTGTCATTATACAATATCTCCAATAAATGTGTCAAAGTATTCACAGATACTATCTACGGTGAAGGCCATCCAACCCCGTCCACAGTACTATTACTGATGTAATAAATATCTAAATTAGCTTTTCAAATCCTGGGTGGAGTAATCAACACTACACCTGTGTAGAATTCCCTGAAGGACACTCCAGTGGGATTAATACACTTCTGTCTACCTACTTCTCGAAATAATGATGACACAGATATTGGTTGCAATTCAAACAATAAGCCATATTGCTTGTCACGGCAACATTTTTTTTAACCTCACTGTTAATAATTCACTGCTAGCTGATAAATTACATGCATTTTTTGCTGAGCGTAGACTGCAGTCTGGGTTATGAGGCCAGATCTGGACCATAGAGAATTGGCTGAGAAACCAGAGAGAGAGACAGAAGAAAGAAGGGGAGAATAGTGATAACAAATGAGACAAATAAGATAGAGCCATAGTAGGAGAAGGAGAGGAGCCAAGTGAGCAAAGACAGTGCCAGGAAGAGACAGTGTCCTGTTTTAGGAGGGAGGACGAGGTCAATAAAATGCTGGAGTCTCACTGCAGTTTTTATGAGCCAGCCCTTCTTTCTGTTCATGTGGGGTGGGTGGCCTCTCATAACTGAAGGAAAACAAATAATCAATAATTGAAGAGAAAAGTAAACACTATGTGAACAACACTTTCTCTGGGGGGAAGTCCTTCACTGTTGAATTTGTGTTGGGCCCATGTGTTCGTCATGTTTATGTTTAACATGTTTATTTATTTGTGTGTGTGTGTGTGTGTGTGTGTTTTCTTGTGGGAATATGGAGGTTTTTGTTGTCTTGTTCAAACTCTGTTGTAAAAGTTACATTTTATTTATTCAGTCAACGCAGAACTGGTTCCCATGGTCAGGGCTGTAATACATTAATACCCTGAAGAAAAGTCCTTGCGTTGGAAAATATGATAAAATCATCCCGTGTGCAGCAATGTCCTAAAAGACAATGTTTGAAGTCCATCAGTGTAGCAGACAATAAAAACGGGTTGAAGGTTCAGTGAAGGGGACATGGACTCACTGTGGAACAAACTGCTTTGAAAAATACTGTCACTGCTTGATTCATTATCTGCTCATCACCTCAACCTTAAAACCCTTAGAATTAAACACAAGCTACTATCTCCAGTACAGTGAGACAAAACTGTCTTCTGGTCTGGAACCACAACCCACCACAATGGACAATCATAATGTCCAACTAAGCATTTAAAAGACAACAGATATACAGTATTATAATGTATCTTGACAGAAACAGGTTACAACTTCAACTTCAACTGGACCCCGTCACCTTCGACTCACCTTTTTTTTTTTTTTTTTTCAGGTGTTGCCACAGCGAGTTAACAATTTCCATCCTAACTTGTCCTCAACTATAACTCCAACTACCTCCATTTCCTCTTTTGACTCCAACTTTATTTTTTTATAGTTCCAAATCATCCCAATACACTTTACAAACTAATATGTAGAACAACCAAAGTGCAGTAAACCGACAGTGAATGTTATTGTCATGTTATTTATAGAATGTAAAATAAAAATGTATGAAACTAGTTTGATGGGAAAGTTTGTCAAAAGCAAGTAAAGAGCAGCAAAGTAGAAAGTACTATTTTAGTATTTTACATTTCAAACTGAGAAAGTATGCTTAGAACAACAAGGTGTGCACAATTATACTGGCATATATTATTCTTTTTTCAAGAATCGCAAAAGCAGTATTTGTGAGAAACCAAGGATGAGAACTTTAGAAACTTCTCTGAAACTCCTTGAAAGCCGTCAACAAGGAAAACTCTCAAATCACTGCTTTCTTTCAAGGATAATTACTTTGAACAATTAATCACTTAAACAATGGTTTTATATAAACTTTGTTTATTCATCTTTATTTCAACAGTTTTTCCGATGCAACAAAAACTCAATTGTTTTAACTCAAGGTAGCTGCAGACCTGAGAAGTACCTTTTAAAAAAACTCAAGGGTTTTTCTTTTGGTTCCAATCTGGCAGGACAAGATTGAAACCCTTGGTGCTTTTCATTGTGAATCAAATTGTATGATTTTAACCCATCAGCAGGTCGATTAATGAAGTTAGTTTCACATTAATGTTTCAAAGTCTGGTATAAAAGTTGTGCTGCATATTTGTTTTTTCTTTCATAGAAAAATCAAACGGAAGTGAAACTGGATTCACACAACACCTGCTCACAGGAAGCCACGTGTCACAAGCACAGTTTAACAGGTGCAGCTGAGCACGATCATTTTTCTCAAAATGACCTTTAAGTAGTAGGAACAACATCTAAAAAGTTTGAGCCATAAATACTCACCTACATGAATGTAGGGCGTTGGCCAGGTCTGTCCACCTTAACCTCCATCTGAATGTAAATCCACTCAATATCAAGTTTTTTGCTACACCCCCATATTGGCAGCCCACTGCTGCAAACAATCAGTATTAGATCTGCAGATACGAGGAGGGTAGGCCACGCTGAAGTAAAAATAATAATAATAAATTGTTACTGCAATTTAACTTTTAGTAAATTAATTCTATAATTAATTCTATAATTGGATAACGTGCTCCTCCGTGGTCATGACCTGCAAAACTAGGATACAGTAAATCCTATCCCAGTAAAGTAAGTTCCTAAAGATGAACATGAATATGAACATCACTTGGAATGAAGTGGATCCATGTCAATTAACGGGGAAATCACCCTTGGGGGGATTTTGATGTTGGAAAGTGCGGTGCCAGTTCCACAGAAAGTGGCTGCTCCACTCTACTGCATGATGATGCACAGGTGAAGCACAGAGATGCTCATAATTCCTTGTATCTGGGACTGATGAGAGTATGTATGAAGTCGGCTTCTGGATTTTTTTTTATTATTATTATTCTTTTCATCACATTATTATCCATGTAGGACACTGCCATTTTTTTTTTTTTTCTTGCAATATGATGAAACAGTGACATGAGTCTCAAGGTTACAGGGAGTAGGAAAGGTGCTAAGAATTAGAAAACTCCAGGAAAATACAGCAAGTGTGTGTTGTTGCATCACCTGGACTCTTTCAACGCCGCTACTATTTACAAGAACAATTAAAATAAAGTCTAAATGTTTTGCCAAATTCAATTTTCCCAAATGTATTTCGGTAATTGGAAATAACTTAATATACACCAATAATGGAATATGTAATGAAAAAGAAAGTCATTTTCACTTTACTTTACTTCAATATTCCTGCCTCTCTGATTCTCTTCAACTTGATTATATATCAAGGGATATTTATTCAGATAGTCATATTTACACATGCAGTGTTTTATGATTTTGCATAAAACAATGAATAAAAACAACACAACAAAACATACAAACCCATAAAAATCAAGATATGCCAACCAAAAGTCAACAGCCCACCAGAACAAAAACAGAATGTGAGACGTGACATTCAGCTTCTCCTACTGTTTTGTCATTGGTTCACGGTGACCATTTAACTCTGTAGGCCTCTATTATTAAAACATAAATCTTTACTAAAGACGTCTTTATGACCCTCATCAAAAATGTTGAATCAGTCTCTTTGGGGGGTTTTGGACACATATCTCTACCAACCCCAGATCAATAATCATATGGCACAATGTTTAAGTTCTCTGCAGCGTGGGTCTCCATTCAAATGCATATTTATCTAAAATCTTTTTGGGTTAGTGGAGGTGAACCCTGGAGTTTCACACCGTAGATGCTATTTCTCAGTATCTTCCTTTAGTTTCTCCCTGTAAGACTCCACTCAGCTGATAGAGGATTTTAAAATCCCAGAAAGAGTCAAGAGTTTTTAGACTAGCATTAGCAGCATGGACGCTGTTATAGAGTCAGCCTTCCTTTCCTTCTTGCCTATATTGAGTGGTACTTCCTTTAGAGAACCTTCCCTGGAATATCAGAGTCATTTTGGTGGAGCTGCAGGTCTTTGCATCTAAATACTCCATAGCATCAACCTTGAGTCACATTCAGATATTTACAAACAGATGAAACCCAGTCACAACCAAGGAGAGTTCCTCTTTCTACCATGTGCAAACATTAATGTCGCAGATATACCTCAAGAAAAATATCTCCCCCCTGGGATCAATCATAACATTCATAACCCATTAATGTTTGCTGTACAGAGCGGCTCTGCCTGACCTTGTGTGATCATTCCCCACATGCAGAAACATAAAATTCCAAAGCAACGTGGACAGGAATATGTGAAGCAGGGCAGAATGTCTTCGAAATGGAAGCAGGATTGGACACACAACGAGTCCGGTGTCGTGTGAAGGTCTGTAGGACGTAAGGAGTTCAGCTTTTGAATGTCAGTCTCTGCAGCTCCTGGATGACAATAATTCAACTAGTGGGAAAATAAGGCAGAGCTAATAATTAGTCTGCTACACTCTAGTGTCACTTTAGATTAATTATTTGCCGCTTCATGCAAATTGACTCAACTTGGACTTTACAATCAGTGTCATTCAAAAGTTGTTATAGTTTTATTCATGGCCATAAATTTTCCTTTTTGCACAAGAAAGAATCTTTCTGTCCCCTGACTCCTTATACCAGTGTCGATAATGACTTTTGACACAGTGGAAAGCAGCTACAGTTAATTTGGTTTAAGGTGCCTGGCCCTAAGAAGAAAGACTGAGGTCACATTTATTCTGTTTAGGTTCACAGTAGTGGTGTGGCCTTCTGGGAGCCAAAGGATGCGAAGCCCGATCTCTTTCCTTGCTGGAGAAATGCAGGAGAGTTCAGTTGCTTCTGCAGGGAAAAGGATGAGTATTGATTTGTGGAGAGCAGCACAGTAAAGTTGAATTGTTTGTTTGTATGTGGGCGCTGGTTTTTGTGTGCAAAGGCTTCTTGTTATGTCCTCTTCATCTCAAGCTTCCCCTTATCACTCCCACACTAATATCCGCTGCTCCCGCTCACTGTGAAGCCTCCCCTCCCACTCATATTAATTTTTCCCTCTCATCATTCCCTCTGTCTTGTTGCTTCCATCCACCTCTGCTGCTTCCATAATCTTTCTGAAGCCGCCGTGATTGGTAGGATATGGAAGGAAATAATATTGCAGCAGGAAAATCCATGTGCAGTTTGCCATGAAGTGAAAGTTGAACTGCGGACACGTGGAGACTGCAGCTAAACAGAAGAATAAATAAACATGTGTTTTGATAATGTATGACCAGGTGGTGTCTGGTCAATTGTGACATCGTGACATCATTTTAATTTTACAAACATTTTTACCAGGGTCAAAAAAGAGCAAAGCTTTGGTTTAAACCCCAGTGGACTGGACCAGTAAATACCGTACTCTTACCTTACTTTAAACTGCAAATAAGCTTCTGTTTTCCAGCACATTGTGTTATTATCAGTAGTTACTTTCTGACTGTAGGTGTCTGTAAACATTCGATTCAGCCTCAGTGTGTTTGCCAGACAAATCAGGCAAACGCAGTAGTTGTTGTGCTTTTCAGTGAAAATACCAAAATACTGTTAGTTATTGCAGAGGTCATTGGACTCAACTTTTCCTGCTCCTGCCATTTGATGAGCTGACCAGGATGAGAGGTCATTCCGTGTGCCCTATGGCAGCTTCTGAAACCTCCCGTCATCTTTTGTTGAAATCTAAAATTGCCTTTTTTTCCTGTACTTAAGTGCAGTCCTCGTGGTTCATCCATGATTGATTTAATGCCATATTTTTTTTGTTCATGGGCTGCAAGTAGCCCCTGGGTCAGAACATGGGAATTCTCAGTTGTTGTAAGTCTGTGTTGCAGCTTCTCTACTTCAGCTTTACTCTTTTTTTTTGGTAACTAGAAGCTGAAGTTGATAAAAGTCTTGAAGAACTTTTCTAACTTCAAGGCTCCTGTCTCAGTAGAAACCCCAGCTGTTTGAAACTGATCTTTCCTTTGTTTCCATACATAGAACGAGTTCATTCATTCATCTCTTGTCCTCCAAGTGGATGGAGCACCTGTAGGTGGAGCCTGCAGGTGCTCCTGCCCAATGGAGACATAGAGACAAATGTATTATGTATTTTTGGTGTACACTCTGGGAGTACACGCCTGCACTTCCATACTAACTGAAAGGTAAATAATGAAAAAAGAAAAAAAAGCCTCCCCCGGTGATATTTACAAGCACTCAGGTACAGTACTCTCAGGAACACAAATATGAAGACTAGTCCGACTGTGGAGTCAGGAATCATTAAGGCTCCCCTCCGTACCACAGTGCACCACAGGCACTGAGTTCCTACACTGCTACACACACTGAAGGTTAGGGGTCATAAATTCCCAGAGTGCTGTCTTTACAGACTGTTAAATCTGGCCTGCTGTCCTTCATGCTCATCCACACGACACGACGCAGGAAGACAGGGAAGACTGCAGCACTGCAGCTCCAGACTTCTTCCCCTTTGGAGAAACGAGCTGTGCAATCCAAGCAGTTCACTCAACTTAGAAGATTGACATCACATTTAAATGATACATAACTCTCTCCAACATCTGCTGCAGAGCTTTGATAGGAAACACTTTGAAAGGTTTCCCTAGAATTAAAGGGAAAAATCCTCTGTTCAATCAACATAGGTCTTCTACCCTAAGATATGTCTTCTCTATAATCACATCTTACATCTATGGTTGTTCTCTCCTTCCTGTCATTACCATTAAGGTCCTCTATAGACAACTAACCAAACTGAATCACTGGACGAAATCTAAAACCCATGTGATGAAAAAAAAAAAAGAAATAAAAAATAAGAAAAAAAAAAGATTATAATCAACATATATTTCTAAAATGTCCTACAAACAGAAAGGGCTTTGTGTCAGGTTTTGACAAAAACAAAACCAAAAAAAAAACAACAGGTCCACGTT
Organism: Paraplagusia blochii; assembly: GCA_016785265.1. NCBI lineage: Eukaryota > Metazoa > Chordata > Actinopteri > Pleuronectiformes > Cynoglossidae > Paraplagusia > Paraplagusia blochii. Next base: position 784,581 of record JAFBJS010006273.1, read on the forward strand.
TACATTTCTGTCTTTTGGTGAAAACCAAATGTATTTTTCTGTCCAGCACTAATGGGTTTTTGATTCATTGACACATTTGTGTTATTTTTATTCATGATTCATGACAGACGTACAATATATGGATTAAAGATGTGAAGAATGTTTGGATCCATAATGTGCCTGAGAAAATATTTCTTCAGAAAGTCTCCTCTGCCTTTAAATATAAGGCCATGAATAAATATACAGTACCTGAGGATACATTTCTGAGAAAGTGCAGTATTTACCTCCATGAGTACTGTATATATTACCTCTATCTCAACTGCATTTTGAAGAAACACACTATTTATATTAGATGTTTGTACCAAGGGAAAAGTGATGGACGTCATCATGTTGGTCAATAAGGCCATACACATAAGTATCCATATCCTCCATAAACTGTAGAGTCCATACAAACATCTACCTCATCTGGTATGACTTGCCTGGGGCTGTTCAACATGCGTAAAAAACTGTCACTGCCTGTTTCTAATGAGAGTTAATTTGCACTCAGCAAAACCACAAAACAACAATTTCAACCAGTCCCAGAAATGTTTCATGTCGTGTCTGAAGAAGAAACTAAATTATCAGCCGGGATTTCAGAAGAGAATGACGCAACAAGAAACATCACCACAACAGGAGACTATTTCTGGCTTCACAAGCACAAAGCTTGGAACTTCTTAGCTGGGAACATTTATTAAGACCATGAGAAATGAAGTAGGCGCAGGTGCAGAATTAGTCACAACAGCACTTAGCAGAAAGGGGCTAGAAATTAACCAGTATTCTGAGGTAAAGTCAAGTGTCCTGAAGACATCAGCCACTGACTATACTAATCACCTCATTCCTGGTCCTGTCCATCCTTGTCTCTCCTAAAGAGAACCTCAGCATCTTTAACTCCTCCACCTCCAGCTCTGTCTTCTGTCTCTAATCCATCCAT
>JAFBJS010006274.1:0-13152 GCA_016785265.1 Paraplagusia blochii
TACTTAAGATTTTTGGAAGATTTGTGAGCCAAAAAGTTCAGAAACTGTAAGGATAGGAATTAATGTAAAATGGATGAATCCATTACTGGATTCTGGACTTTATTTTATGCACAATAAGTCACAAAACAAATGAGAATAATTAAATTGAAAAAAAAAAATAAAAAAAACACAAAACAGAATAAAGCCTGGGTGACATAAAACTGGAAGAGAGGGGATGTCATTGTTTGACTCTCAGATCTAAAACAAAACATAAATAATACCTAATAAAAATATATATCATAAAACATCATGCTTCTGCATAATCTCTTCTTTCATTTCTGTTGCTCTCATCACATATTTTTTTTGGACCTTCCACACACCAACTTCAACAGTACGACAGAACTTTTAAACCAGATTTTTTTGGCAACTGGTGAGTTCGTAACGGTATAATAATATTCTCTTTCCATAAAATTGAATAGTTCCTGAAATGGTTAGTACAAAAAAATCCTGAAATGGTTAATTACATTAATATATATGTATATATATATATATATACATATATATATATATATACACACTCAAGTTTTTTCAGTCTAATGATCCAAAAAAAGACAAAGTCAAAGTGCCAAGTTGTAATCAACATCCACAAAAGAAGAAATTATTATTTTTAATCCAATTAGTCCCACCATAAAAAAAAAAAAATATACCCAGTGTCACAGCTGAAAAAGTAGCTAATTAATGCTATACTTCTAGAGTGTTTCACTGACCTATGGTAAGCGTCTGTTTTAAAAATATCAATAACAATAACAACAATCAATAACAACTTTTGCTGTTTCCAAAAGGTCCAATGTGCATTCTTTGAAAACACTTCATAATCTTCTAAGGCCCACGGTTCTGTTAATACAAACATAAGCTTAACACGGGACAGAGAAGGCTCTCACAAAGTGTCCATGAATTATTAAGCAGTATCACTTTTGGCAATAACAGCTAATGAAAGCATGTTCATACGATAAAATCAAACACATTCAATCCACCAAGAACAGTCTCCAAGGAGTTTGTTTATAAAGTGCCCTAATTTTTTCATCAGCATTATTTCAATTACAGTTTTTACTTTTTTTGCTGTTACATTAGGGTTTTTTTTTTTTTTTTTTTACCAAAGATTTTACCAGTAAGGCTTCTTATTGGTCCCATGTGTTGAAAAGATCTATTCATGCGAGACACTGTGACAGAACCATAATATTCTTCTAGTTCGTTAAAGCTCAATGAGAGATACAGTTAAAAGCTACATTTGTAACATTTCCAATAAGATCACCAGGAAAATTAAGCAAAATGCCCCTTAGTTATTTCTAAAATGCAAAATAAATAAATAAATAAAAATGGAAAAATTACCTTTAAAAAAAAAAAAAATCAAAATTTTCTATTGTGTGCTGTTGGGGGTATTCCATTGGCAGCATATAATAATTTGTGCATTTATTGCACTTCTTCAAAAAATAATATGTGTTTATCAGAACCTTCCAGATAAAGTGTCTTATTGAACCTCAGAGTTAACCTGGCATATGGTGGATTTGAACCCGGAACATTCCAAACCAGTGCCCGTTTCCCTAACCACAAGGCCACTGCTGCCCCAATAAATAAATTTGGTGATTTATGTTGAATTGAAAAGTGGTCCTTCTGGTGTCCTCGGTCCAAAAAACTGACTTATTTAGTTCCTTTGGAAGGTAGTGGTTGTGGAAAGCACCCGCATTTTTAACACTATTTTATGACTGATCTATGAGTTCTGAAATTGGAAGTATTTTATGCGGAGTTCACTCTGGGAGACTGGAGGAAATTAAGTCTAAGTACATTTTTTAATAGCTGATAGTTGCTGAGACATTGATTTATCAGCCTGGATGTGTTACAACTACATTTATGCATTTAACAGACGCTTTTATCCAAAGCGACTCATGGAGGAGGATTAACATTATCAAGCTAGTGATTCCTATGGGAATCAAACACAGGACTCTCTGCTCTCCACTTCAGAGGCCGATGTGCTATCTGCTACACTATGGAACCAGTGTTAACTTGTATGGGTTTGAGTAATTCTTTTCACATCACAGGGGATGATAAGAAGATACAGGCTGGTGGTTTGCTGCTGAGCATTGATGCCTGACGCACCTACGCCAGTGCCTTTGTGCTTGTGTGTTCCTGTGAACACTTCTCTGGGCACCTGCTAGTGCCTAAGCATCACAAGTGGTGCCAACTTGCCTCCAGGGTGTTCTGCTGGTCTGACCAGGGGGTGAGGATAGGTGCCGGGACAGGTGAATCGTTTCACCTCAATACTTACCTTTAGGTTGACAAGGAGGAATGAACTGTATTTGCTTGTTTGGGACAAACTATTTGTATCATCTTATTTTGTGAGACATCTTGGGTAATGGACCTTCGGATTATTGGGTGTTTCGGCCATTATCAGTAGCCATTAGGAAGGGTATCAATTATGGATAAAGGAATTGCTAACTGACTACTTCTAGGTTTTACAGTATTACATCCTGAGTAGTTTTCTTTGGCATCTGTTTTGTGGGCTAGGTTTACTCTTCTACCAACAAGGCAAGCGCACAGTTGAGGACCCCCCCCAAAAAATATCCCTGTGATCTTCAATGAAGCACATGATGGCTACCTAGCCAACCTTTTTGCATACATGGCTCATTTCCACCTCCCTTGCCACCCGTAATTCCCCGAGGGATACTCCTGAGGGATTAATAAAGTTCTATCTATCCATCTACCTACCTTCCATTCCTGGCCTTCCTCACGTGGGACTTTAAGCTCCACCATGAAAACGGTCCTGTGTGGTGCTGTCCACATGATCAGGTCTGCCCTGAATGTGTCTGTGATCTCCTTCAGGAATGGAGCCAACCCAACTGTCTTAGACCAACACCCTGTTGAAAGTATGGTAGGTTCTTTCTCTGGCGGTGAAGGTTGACCATCTCTCCAGCTTTTGTGAATGGGATATCTTGCTGTTGGCCCCCTGTCTCCATGACTCCACCCCCTTAGCCAGCTTCTGCAATACAAGGTCATGAAGCCACCCATATTGGCAGTCTTGCAACTCGACAGGATGTTCTTAAGGCTCCCATTGGTGGTACTGCGCTAGGTGCAGGACTCTTTCGCACCAAACCACTGGTGGAGATTTCTTGGAAACAGAGTGTCATATGTAGCTCTGATCAGGAAGCTAAGCCTGGACTACAGGATCTTTAACAGATCAGACCATGACAAGGACCTGTCCCTGTCACAACCAGCGTCCTAGCCATCTGTGGGACCGGGTTGTCATATTAAGGCGCACCAGCTCAGTCCTCATCACCCCTAACAGCACCATGGCTTTTCTCTTCTTATTATAATAAATGACCTGACTTCGACATACAGCACGATTACACTCAGAACAGCAATTGAGGACACAACACCAGATGGCCTAGCACATGCGTTACACAATGTGATACAACTTTGAGGCTGTTGGATGTTCATCAATAAAAGAGAAAACACAACAAAGAACTACTAGTCTTGTTCAAAGTATGTTTTTCCTGTTGTTGTAAAAATACGTGACAATTGATATTCTTTTAAACTTATTCCAAGTTGAATTTGAGGGTTTTTACTGTTTGAGGGTTTGACAGTATGTTGATATATAAAGCATTTATGGGTATCCATAAAGACGTCTCAAATGTAAAAAGTCTAGATCTGTAATGAAACTGATCTATAGGCTTTGCACAAATAGCCACATAATTACTATATTAGGAATTTCCCTCAAGTGTCTTCTGACAGCATTCCCTTCCGCGGGACTTTTTGAAGACCCCCAGTGCTATTAAGCATGGTATATTTTTTACGATATCCGTATTTGTTGAAAATCCACAGACAATAACCACATTATTACTTTCATGTCACAGAACCAGGGCAACCTCTAGAAACTCTTGTTTGCGGCTCCACCTCTGACGTGGGGCCTCTTCACTTGTAAGCTGCCGCAGACGACTCCTGTGGGCCAAGTGTTACCTACACGAGACAACAGTGCAAAGCTATCTTAAACAAGAAGGTACTTTTGTGTGCCCCTCGGTGCAGCAGAAGATCATTATTTTGAGGTGGAAAAATCCAGTTTGACAGATGAACTGTGGCCACAGAGAGAAACATCCCCATATACCACGTAACAAGATCTCAGAAGAGTGAAACATCAACTCATTATATATCAAAACAGACCCAGAGATGGGATTTATTTTTTTTTTGATATAGGGGGTGATGATTCTTTCCACCAGAGCCAAAGCTGCACACAAAGGCAGACATGGGTTCAGAGGTATTATCAGTGATGAGCTGCCAAATACCAAGGTATACTGCTGACCATCCCTCTTTCTTATGGTATCAGCAGAGAAGTCAGTGTAATTTGACGGGTGAGTTACTTTGTTGTTACTCTGCTGTTTGCAGTACAGAAAAAGAGTAAACAGAACTTATATATATATATATATATATATATATACATATATATTTCATTTAATATCATTATGGTAACTGTCTTCTTCCTATCTTATTCTTTGCATAAACCATATATTGCCGTATACCTTACATTATAAAGAATTGTGAATTGTTTGATTATTTTTTTCAAATGATTTGCTTTTTGCTGTACTTCTATGAAGTATGGACCAATAATACATATGCTGCATAAAGCTGTTTACTAAGCTCAATGTCATATGAAGGTTTAATATGTAACTTACAGGTGAGACCTAGGTCTTTTTGGAATTCGCAGGGAAATTGTCATTGCAGCTTATATCTCAAATAAACAGTTTCTATGTGTTTCTACCAACCAATGTCAAGGTAAACACAAGATCCATAAGGTCACATTGGGGATGCAGACAACTCTAAAATAACACAAGATTGTCTTTTTCGTTAAAATGCTGAATATAGGTTTTATGGATGTACAGGATGGCAAGGTACACTACACATCGTAAACTACATACTTTAAAATATAAATTTTATTGTGTTTTGAATTTTAGTCTAAGCATTTCAGTCAAAATTATGCTTCTGACAAAACGATTTATGCTCAATTTATAGATAAGAGGAACAAGGTTACAGTGAGCACTAGTTGACTGCTTGTCTGTTTCAATGGCTTTTAAAAATAATAACCCCCATGGTTAATGGAAGTTGTATTTTTGCAAGTGAAATTGTGCCATGTAGAGAACGCAGGTAAGACTTAAATTTCCCTGATCTAAATCAAAACCAGGGACCAGGCAGTAACACAGTATGACTTGACATCAACCAAGAACTAGAAAGAAGAACTAAAAGCATTGATGTAGACAACTACCCAGAATATGAAGCAAGGACACAACATGGCACCGCTGTCACACAGTCTCAACAACATGAACACCAAACACCACAAACAAAACCTAACAAATAGTTAGATATAAACGGCCTTACAGAGAAGAAGCAAAAAATAAAGTAAGAAAATTAAACACTAAACATTATTACACCTTTTATTATATATACTTGGTGAAATGTAATAGCTAACAACCTTCATCTTAACCAAAAACGACAGGAAGCCGAAACCTACCAAAATTAAAATGTCCCATTGTTTTTGTTGTGCAAAAATAAGGTACGCAAAATTATGGTTGTTATAAACCCTTACCCAAAATTTAAGCCATACCGTCTTGGAACATCAGTAAAACTGGACTACGAGATACATATCTAAAAATCTCTCTGAGTTATAGAAGACCTACTTTTTATTCTACCAGTATTGAACCACTGTTTTCATGTATTCCTTTCATCTGTTAAATAAAGCATATAGAGTACCTTTTTGCACCTTAAGATGTTGAGAATGTGTAAAGCTAGAGACCAAGCAAGGTTAAATCAAAGTGTGAGAATAATTAGGTCTAATTAGTAGTCTGCAGCAGGAGAGTTGATGCCTGGTTCAGCATCTGCGCTGCAAATTCTCTTACCTTTAGGCCATAAAAAGAGAATGAAAGACAAGAGACTGGAGACATAGTCCAATGGAAGGGTTTGATGAAAGTGAGACATAGGTCCATCATTTAATACAGCCATTATGAATCTGTGTTTTACTGGTTATTTGCAATTGCGCATAAAAAAACACATATAGAAGATGTAGCATTGTTAAGTTACTGTTTTTTTTTTATTCAAGTAAACATTTTTTATTCATTTAAGGCAAATTAGACAATTCAAAATATACAGACAATAACTAATGTTAATAGTACTGCTAGATGCAGGATAAAGCTCAATCAATCTGTAGTAATAGAGTATGAGGAAAAAGTGCAGAAAGGCGTATTAACAGCCACTGGGTCGGTTAGAAAAAAAGGACAAAAGTAAATGAAAGCAAACTCCATGTCATAGTGACATTGTGATTCATACCACAGACCATGATGAAATTTGACCACTGCACATAACCCATCACCACAATGGGCAGCTTTGAGTGCCCATGAAGCAGTGCCTTGCTCAGTGGACCTGGCAGTTGATGGATTCAAACCTAGACCATTGCCCCCGAAAAAATAAAATCATGGTTAAAAAAGAGTCCAAATGTATGTCATTGTATTAGTGTACTGATGTATTGTCATTGGAAATTTCAGTCAAGATACCTTAAAGACCTATCTTACTAAAGTTGTACTTCTTTACTATGCATCAGCATTCATGGTTCTCACTCAAAGAAACCCAGAGAAGGAAGGAAGGAAGGGCAGAGAATCGGATTAGCTGCTATGACTTGAAGTTAATCAAGGACTTCAGTGTGAGGTGACGGTAGCACCTGCATGTTCATGTTTTCGATGAACAAGCGAATTTCAGGGCAACTGCTGCAGCAAAGCAGCACAAAAGGGCTTTAATTAATGTCTCAGCAGGGGTGGCAAGGAAAAGAGTGAGAATGAGCTCAAAACCCTCGTAGGCACAGATACAAATTAGAGCTCCACTCTGGTTGCTAGGCCTTTTTTTTTTTATTTCAGAGTATTGCATCATTACACATTATCTAACAAGCACAACTGTTACTAAGCCAACAAACATATTTGACCTCAAGGAGTTAATTATGTTTTTTTCTTGTACCCACAGAGTAGAGTCACAAATTTTCTACAAAAAGGCACAGTGATGAGTTTAATTAAAACTTGTGCGTTTGTCTGAAAGACCAGCTCCTTCATTTTTGGAAACGCTAAATACTGAGCTTGAATAATTAATTTATCTTCCGCAGTTATTTCTTTTCAGGATCACTAGGACAGCGGGACAGATTCTAGTAGTGAGTGCTCACAGAGAACAGTCCGTCACATGGCAAAATATAGAAACAACCATTAACACTGAAAGTCATCCTTAAGGTCTGTTTGGAGTGACCAATTAACCCACTATAACCAGCAGTTTCTAACTGAAAACAATCAGTTACTCCAGTGGTCCCCAAACCCCGGGCCGAGGCCCGGTAAGGGCCGCGGTTCAGTTGGTTCTGGGCCGCACAGAGAGTAAAAATAATACATATAATTAGTTTGATCCGTTGTCCGAGTATTAATGATGTTTTATTTTGAAAAGTGGCCAGGATCTCTCTGTTACATCTGTCTCACGATGCATGTCAAGTCCTAGACACCGTAAGTCACGTGATACATCCCGCTAAATTAAAAAAAGATCAATTGCTGGAGATCGCAAATGACGGCGGCCTTAAACATCTGTTCGAGGCATCAACTCTGCCGTTTTTCCGAATTAAAGTCATGGCAGAGTACCCTGAGATCACCACAACACCACTGAAAACCCTGTTGCCATTTCCAACATCGGATCTGTGTAAAGCAGGGTTTTCTGCAGTGATGATCGCCAAAACAAAATTACGGAACAAACTGGACCTAAGTAGCACACTTTGGGTGTCATTGTCGCCCATAACACCAAGATCTCGTGTATAAATCTTTTAATTTGATGTAGATTACTAGTTCTCTGTAAACTGTTAACCTGTATCTCTGATGAAGCCCACCTGTCTGTCCTGGCTGAGGACCGCCTCCTCTATCCATCATCTGAAGTTTCTTCCTTTTTCCCTCATTGGGGTTTTGGGAGGTTTTTTCTCAACAGATGTGACGGTCTATAAGGACATGGGGACCAGTTGCCTTTGGATTTTGTCAACTACATTCTGATAAACTATTGCATGTCCCAAACTTTTCGATCTATGTCTGAAGGACGCATTGTCATCATCCTTGCAGGGGAACTATCAATGGGAAATAGCCTAAATTGCTTCACTTGCTGAAAGAAATAGAAAGATTTACAAAAAAAAAAAAATCCTAATTATGTGTCCTCAGAATTATAAATCACATTCCTTTGGTTGGATTAGTGACTAGCGCACAGGTGTGGTTTACGTATCGAAATATATAATTTTATTTAGTGGTGAAGGAAGTGACTGGCACTCAAGGGTTTAGGATATAACCACAAGCAGCCACATTGCCACTGTGGTGCTCTGACCATTGCCCCTTCCTGACCCGCATAACTTCCTGTGGGTAGAGGAAGTGATTAGGGTGGCGCTAGCTGCCCCTGTGACCTGATACCGACACGCAGGTGGAGATGAATGAATACATTTTATTTACATACTGAAATCCACTGGAGGGCACTCTGGGCTTGCGTTCTTATATTGGCCACACCTGTAAGTGATACTTGTACTTTAGTGCGACTTATAGCCCAGAAATCGCAGTACTTCAAATTGTCTGGTTTAGCTATTTACATTTTTATTTTATGTCTTTCTTTAAGCGATCACATATTTGCAGCTGACCTTACACACTGACAGATCTCAAAACAAACAGGAACAAGCCTCGACACGTATTTAGTGTAACCTAATATAAAACACAGACAATTGCACCATTGTCTTTTTTCTCATAATTTTATCGTGTGAAGAAAGACTGTTTGTTTTGCATTCTTGTGAGGGTGAGAAATGATTGGTTGCTACACAGTGACCGTCTTTTCTTGTGATGAATCTGGTGAGTCACACACTCAGATTTTGATTTATCTCCCTGACCTTTTGTATGCAAAGGAGACACATTTGGTAGAGCTATAATGTGACGTGTCAGAAAAAGAGGTCAGGCCAATGAAAAACAAGCCAACTGCTACTCCTACATATTTGATATGATTAGTGTAGGGTTTTGTTCTATCTTTGCAGCTTTAAACTGCTTTGCATTGTGTTGTTGGTGTTGACTGTTTTAAATTCATGTCAAGATGTGAGGGGATTTCAATCCATGATGAGTTGTTCCTGCATATCTACCCACCTACACACTGACACTCCATGCAGAAACTCTGTGAGGGATCATTTTTAGTTGACAAGAGAATGCAGAAGTATTATTTGTATGCTAAAGTTTGAATAAATGGAGATATTAGAGCACAGACCTGAAAGTGAGGATCTGAAAGTTCCAATATTCGTAAAAAAGACCAACAAATGTGATATGCAAAATGTGTCCTGCTGAAATAACAAGAGCATCTGCACCGTCATACTCTGTCAAGCTTTAAGAGAATTCTGTGCCACATAAATGAGGTGTCCCTCTTTATTTTCAAGTGCAACATTTTATTGATAATTTTAAATTATGCAAATTATGCATTTTAATTGTATTATGTAGTGTATTGTAATTCATTTTTGTGATTGTTTTATATTTTATAATATATATAATATATTTTTTATTAATAAATATGTTATTAATATTAATATTTAACTAATATTAATTAATGCAATGGCCTGCTTTTATTCTGGTTTAGTTCATAGTTATAGCCAATAATGCAATGGTAATAATGATTGGTGTTATGATTTCTTCCTGTGTTTTGATTTAGGCTTTCTCTTCCTTATTTTGGTTTTCAGGTTTATTTTAGACATAATACATATGCAGTGTGGGAAAATAATAATAGGAATTTAAAAATATAACAATCATTTTATTGATTCGTCACACTTGTTTTCGGGCTGATGCTGCAGACAACATGAGAAACGAGGAGAAACGGTTTTCCTGGCATTTGCGTGTGTTCAGTGGCGACCCTTAATTCAGTTACTGTTACATGTTTGTTTGTCTTTTTAATATCCCAGTAATAAAAGGTGTCATGGTGTGGGGTCTGCTGAAGATGGAGGGTATTTAACGAAACCCTTTCTTCCAGTGAGAGGTGTCATGATTTGATTTGATATCTATTTTTTTGTTGTTGTTTTGTTTTGGCTTGAGATTTGATTCAATCAGATTTTTGATTATAAAAAAAATTCTCCTTTGTGAAAGATTTACTCTCTAGAACATTAATGAAAGATCTATTAGTCAGATTTTCACTTCCTTTCCAAAATCGTTGGAAAAGTTGTCATCAGAAAACAACTAAATCCGACTGAATCAGTATATATGTATATATACTGAATATGTATATATATGTATGTGTGTGTGTGTGTATATGTATATATATACACACACATACATATATACACATATATAAATACATACATATATACATACACATACTGTATATACATATATACACACACACACATATATCTATATCTATCTATATGTGTGTGTGAGAGTGTACATGTATATACCCAACCTTTGGTACAAAGTTTGGCAGCGTGGAGTTGTTTTTTTTAAATGATCTATTAGTCAGATTTTCACTTGCTTTCCAAAATCGTTGGAAAAGTTGTCATCAGAAAACAACTAAATCCGACTGAATCAGTATATATGTATATATACTGAATATGTATATATGTATATATATGTATATGTGTGTGTGTGTATATGTATATATATACACACACATACATATATACACATATATAAATACATACATATATACATACACATACTGTATATACATATATACACACATATATCTATATCTATCTATATATGTGTGTGTATATATATGTATGTTTATATATATGTGTGTCTGTGTGAGTGTGTATGTATATACCCAACCTTTGGTACAAAGTTTGGCAGCGTGGAGTTGTTTTTTTTTAGCTGTGTTGCCTAAACTGACTTTTATTCTACAATTAAAATATATTTTATTCCACAAATGCTTTCATTTTGAAAAGACAAATAGGAATTGCAAACTAACCACATAGGCACACACATAAACACACACACACACACACATACGTATATGTCTTGAGGAAGACACAATATAACAGCCTCATAAATGCCAAATCAGTACATGATCAACCTGAAAGAGATGTGTGAGGAGACAGGGGGAGCAGGGCTCTAAAATATTAATACCCTTTCCTCTCACCTTCTGCCATACACTTCAAAACAAAACATATGGTCATGAGTAGGTGGAAGAGAAGCCGTACCCCTGTCGTAATTAATCATGCATGGGATAGTTTTTTCTGCAAACACTGTTTATTCTGTTGACCCTGGTTTTGACACAAAAACAAGCACAGGTACAACAGGGCGTGTGTACAAGCTCGTGAGCTGTGGCATAAAAGAACATGAATTAACACCTAGACCAGATGAAAACACAAGCACTGGGATCTGGGCCAGAGCGTCTTTTCATCCATGTGCCACCCCCAGGTGGGGGTCAACAACAGAAAATGGGCAAAGGATTTATTTTTTTTTCCTGAGATGAGGATACTGCATAAATGCTTAAAGATGTATTTAAAATTAAGTGGGTCGGTCATTTAGAAAGAACAGCGGTTCCCAAAGTGTGAGGCAGACCCTCTGAGGGCACGCAGTCCCATTAAATCACCGGTGTCCAACTTTGGCCCGGGGACCAAATCTGGCCCGCAGTGCAATTATTTTTGGCCCGCGAGATAAAATCAAATACATACTTACAGAATTTGTTGTATTAATAATGCATGCTTTTTGTTGTAGCTCATACATTTTGTTCTGTAAAGAGAGATTTACATTGAAAATGATCTGAAAAGACAACGAAGAGACCGAATAAGAAACAAATATCAATGATGTATGAATTATTTTTCTATTACAATTTTTCATGTCACACTAACTACATACTAATAAGCTTCAGCTGTTCTAGATCCAATGAATTCCCATGGAAAAACACAATTTAAATCCAGAAAGAAGGAACTACATGCACGTTTATAGTTAATTTCTCAATATTTATTGAGTTTGGCCCATGATTTTAAGGTGGTTTTCAATTCTGGCCAGCAGTAAATTGAGTTTGACATCTCAGCATTAAAAGGAGGCCACACCAATATATGTTTTCCTAATACTAAATCCAACAAGGCAGGACCTTCAAAACAGCATCCAATAGAGGCATGTCATGCTAAAAGACACTAAGGTAGTGACGCCAAGGGTAAGAGTGTATGATGAGGACAGCTGAAGGACAGATGCTCAATCAAAAGAAGAAAGGAATTAGTAAGAGGAAATGGAGGACAGTAGTGAGGAGACCAAAGTGTGAAGGTTGTTGGCCCAGATACCATCTATATATGGGCATACAAAGATGTATAGATGAGACAGGATGTTTTGAAAGATAAAGCACATAGACTTCTTCAGGTGACCACTGACTGACTGTCATGGTAGAATAAGACCACGCAGTAAAGGCTGAGATCATGACAGACTTAACTCTTAGTCTGTAACGATGGTGAAACTCACTTTGTACAGCAATAACACTAACCTGTTCCCACATGTAATTAATCACTAAGGATGCTGCAAAATAAAGGCCTATTAGTTACACATGTGTTAATTGGTATATAGATACAGGATGTCTTTGGTGGGATGTGTTTACAGGCCACAAACACACACACACACAGACTTTCCTGCTGCTGTGAAATAAGTAACCCTTATAATTAAACTTGAGAGAGAACCAGCTCAGTCATCCATAAGTCATTACTGCCAACTACGATTTAGCAGCGAGCACTCATAGCCTGCATTCTCCCAATAAGAAGCACTGAATGAATAACTTACTTCAAAATACTTAGTGTGAATTAAGAACACTGCCGACTGATTGCACAAATAATTAACAATAACCTGTGACTTTGAACAATCCCTGGGCAAGCAATGACACTACTACTGTGTTTGTATATCTATCTATCTATATATACAGTATATATATATATATATATATATATAGTGTTCTTATATATAAATATAGATATAAATATAGATAGATAGATATAGATATAGATATATCGATATATATATATATACACATACATATACATACATACATATGTGGAGATATACATATATAAGTGTGTATATATACATACATACATATGTGGAGATATATAGGTATAGATATATAAATTCACAGGTA